>JBBPUL010000415.1:0-20935 GCA_038094675.1 Spongispora temasekensis | reverse complement strand
TACCACCAACGTCCGCTATTTTCACCGCCGCCCGTCTTCTCCACCACCGCCCTTCTTCGTCCACCTCGGGAACGCTTGGTTTCGCTTTCCCCTTATCGCTAACCAGTCAAGCTCGGCCGCACGTCCCAGCCGCTCCTCTCTCAACCTCGGGTGCACGTCTCGGCTGCCCTGTCTAAAGCCTCGGCTTCAGCCGCGTCACCTCGGTCGGACATCGGGACCATCTGTAGTCATCTCGGGCGCGCCGTTTCTGGACGCCTCTGCCCAGAATCTCTGTGGGGCGAACACATCGCACCCACACTCTCTCCTGACAGCCAGGACTAGAGAACTTAGTCTCCTAGTTCCTCCCAGCCATTTAAGGATCTTTACAGCGACAATGAGGAACAAGCAATTGCCTGCCTCATCGCCATCTGGGAAGACGACTGCCAGCTCCGGGCTGCAGCCTGGAACCGCCAGCGCGATGAACAGCGCCAGGAAGATGAGCAGGCCAGGCAAGAAGAGACGGCCTGCCTGGCAGAACAACAACGCCTAGAAGAAGAGGAAGCCGACAGAGAGTGGAAAGAAGCCGACAAGAAGAAGCCAAAGATCAGCGACTTCGACCCAAACCTACCACCCCCCAATGTGATCATCCCCCGACCGTCGCAATATGCCATCCAGAAGATATCCTCCTTCGAGTTCGTCGAACTGTGGTATTTTTCCCCTGAGGGCTGCATGGAAGCCGTCCGCAACCACCGTTCGCAAGCGGATGACGCCTTCGGCATTTTCACCTTCAATGAAATCCTCACCCTGAGGCCCGCAGCTTCAGCCAAGGCCTCCAAGAATGCCCGGCCAGACCACGACCTCACCTTCGGTGAGTACCTCCAAGCCAAGAACTGCTTCCTGCACCACATCAAGCAGGTGTCATGGCCAGACAAACACACCAACGCCCTCGCCGAGTTCTTTTGGAACCTCGAAAACCACCCAATCCACACTAGCCCCAATGGCGACATCATAGCCCTCCACTACGCAGCCCGTATCCACCGGCAGTGGCACGACGACCTCAAAAACAATGCTGGCAAAGCCTTCAATGTCGCCATCATTAACAAGAACCTCATGAACTCAGTCGTGTTCGAGGTCAACTCAAACCTTCAAATGAAGGCCCTGCGCAAGGTTAGTGACCCCCCCCTCGAAACGGGACATTCGCTCACCGAATTTTCCTCTTCCCTAACTCCACCCTCTGTCTCCTTCCTACCCGCTACCACCCTTACCCCCACCTTGCCCCCATGACCTGCCCCACGCTGGCACTACACCACGATCGACCCACCCATGGTCACCCGGTGGCACAAACGCACTCCGTGCACATTGCCTCGCCCCCCCACATGCTGCCTTGCATTGCATGCGCTTCTCTGCCCCCACACCCACCTCGCCCCCACTACCTCGCCTTCCAACAGTTTGACTCCCTCGCTAACCCAGCCCCTACCCCGCACTCCTCTCGCCGCCACAGATGGACCACCTCCCAATGTGCGGATGTCACAGAATGGCGCCGATCTTCATGATCCCGGTCCCTCCGCCAAAGGTCTCATCCCCCGCCGCCTCACCAGAGCTCCGCTAACACCTCTGGCCCCCAGGCACGAGCACGAAATCACAGTGACCGAGCCAACTGCTCAGTCTGTCCCAAATGCCTTGGCCGCGCCCCTCACCATGTCTTTGAATGCAACAGTCCCACGAGGTGGAGCAGAGGCAAATGCCACATTTCGCGCTCCACGGAGGGAAGGCTCGTCGACCCCAATGGAGAAATCCTCTGCACCGACTGGCAGCGACCTAACGGATGTTCCCTCACTCACCATTCAGCCAAGCACCGATGCTCTGGCTGTGGCAACCCATCCCACGGAGCTCAGGACTGTGATCTTGCGCAGACTCCAGCAGGCACTAACCCCCTATAAACCCGGCGGCTGGAAGTGCCTCCTTACCAAAGCCAACCTTGTACACAGATACCCGAACATACCCATGGGCCTAACGCTAGGTTTCTTGGCTGACCTTCCCCGTCTATTCTGCACATTCACCCCCCCCAACAACCCGTCAATCACGTCCAACCGGCTCACCTTCGACGAGATCATACTCAAGGAATTCAGTAAATTTAGATACCTTGGTCCATACTCCCGAGATGAGATTGAAGACGCCCTTGGCCACTTCCAAACAGCCCCCCTATCCCTAGTCCCCAAACCAGGCAAACCGGGCAAATTTCGGCTGGTCCAAGATCTCTCTTTCCCACATTCGGGCTCACTTGTCCCTTCCATAAACTCACTTACCAACCCAGACAATTTCCCTTCCCCTTACAGTACTTTCGAGATAGTATCCCTAGTTTTATCCTCCTTACCCCCTGGCTCCCAAGGAGCTGTGTGGGATGTGGCTGAAGCCTACCGTACAGTCCTGTTACACCCTTCACAATGGCATGCGCTCATTGTCTGCCTATCGGAATCAGAATATGCCATGGACACCAGCCTCTGCTTCGGTTTTAGCCCATCAGGCAGAATCTATGGGTCCATCGGGAGTGCCGGGGCTGACATAATGAGATACATGGGAATTGGCCCAATCCTAAGATGGGTGGATGACCACCTTTTCATCCGCATTCCTACATCCACCCTAGGTAGCTATAACCGACTCAGGGCCGAAATGGCCCACCGCATCAAGACAGTCGGACGCCACAGTGTAAATAAAGGCCGATCTTTTTACGTAGGAGGCGAGCTACCCGACGGCTGATACGAAGAGTTTGACGAAGACTGCTCCTTTCCCCTGAAGGACCTCTCCACCCGGTCGTCCTGCCTGCCCATCAACCGCAGCTTCTGCTACAACCTAAGCGACATCGACGACATCTCAGCCAAGCTTGGCATTCCATGGGAACCTTCCAAGGACATCCCCTTCTGCAACAGCCCTGACTTCATTGGCTTCACATGGGATCTAGCCAACCGCACCGTATGCCTCACCGAATCCAAGTGGATCAAATATGTCAATACGCTATCATCCTGGTCCTCGCGGCGAACCCACGTCCTTTCTGACATCCAAAGCCTCCTCGGCAAACTAATCCACGCATGCCAGATATACCCGGACGGCCGCCCCTACCTCATCAACCTCGAGGCCATGATACCAACCTTCGGCAACCTCCCTTTCATACCCAGAACTCCACCCCGCGACATACCCGAGGACATCAAATGGTGGCTCGCTCAACTCTCCAACCTGCCACCCCCACCACCCATACCTTCTCCTCAACCCATCCTCAACCCCTTAGCTTACTTGGATGCAAGCTCCTCAACCAGAATCGGGATCCTACTCAATGGATGGTGGCGCGCCTGGATGCTCTCCCCATCCTGGCGCCATGGCGGCCGTGACATTGGCTGGGCAGAGAGCATCGGGTTCGAGCTCCTCACCCTTGCCATACTCCATACCGGCACCACCGGTGTTTATATCAAAATTTTCGGAGACAATCAGGGCATCATCAAGGCCTGGCAGCGAGGCCGCAGCCGCAACTGCCCCACCAACGAGGTCTTCAAATGCATTCACTCTGCCTTGGATCAAGCCCACTGCACTGTCCACCCCTGCTATGTACCCAGCACCAACAACCCAGCCGACCCTATTTCGTGCGGCATATACCCCCCCATGGATCTCCGCCTCCCACTCTTCCCAATCCCCAAGCCCCTCCTTCCTTTTATCAGCGACACCCCTGCCCAAGTCAGCTCCACCCGCGCCAGTGCCCAACATCACCAGTGCTAACGCCCCCAGGCCACGGGCCAACCGGCTCTCCCTCCCTGAAACCCCAGCCACCACTGACGCAAACCTGCCCGCGACTGTCTCTTCCCTTGCCTCCCTCCCGGATTGCCTCGCGAAAGAGCGCCTACTCTTATGGCTCCCAGTGCGACCCCGTGAACTGCCCCCCCCTTTCTCGCCAGCAGACACCCGCCGTCTCTATGAAATGCTCTCACAAGGATGGGCTGAGTCTACCAAAGAAACCTATGGTGTGGGCCTAATCGTGTACCTCACCTTCTGTGACCTCAAGGGCGTCCCCTTAGAACAACGAGCACCTGCCTCCCCCAGCATCCTAGCCGCTTTCATATCCTCCCTCGCAGGTATATATGCAGGTAGCACCATAGCCAACTACCTCAACGGCATCCACGCCTGGCACACCATACATGGACTGGACTGGGCCCTGAATCCGGATGAAACCACCATCCTCCTCAGAGCTGCCAAAACCCTCGCCCCTCCTTCCTCCAAACGCCCCCCCCCTGTGAACCATACACAATAGCCATCATCACCCGGCTTCGGGCCCAAATGAACCTCAACGACCCTCTGCACGCCACCGTCTTTGCCTGCCTCACCACCACTTTTTTCACCATCGCCCGGACCGGCAAATTCACTGTCCTCTCCCTCGCCGCGTTCACCCCGATGACGCACATAACCCAGGTGCACATCTCCATTCAATACGACCGGCAGGGACTCAAGGTAACCAATTTCCACCTCCCACGCACCAAATCTGCCCCACAGGGCGAGGACGTGAGCTGGGCCAAGCAAGATGAACCCTGTGACCCCCATGCCGCCCTCCAGAATCACTTTAACCAGAACAACCCGCCACTCGATGCACACCTATTCGCTTACCGGACAAAGAAGGGCATCATCCCCCTAACCCGCACTAAATTCCTTAAGACAATTGACCAGCTCTCCAAATCAGCTAATCTAACACCCCTCAAAGGGCACAGGATCCAGATCGGCGCTACCCTCGAGTACCTGCTGCGCAACATCCCATTTGACATCGTCAAAGTCAAGGGACGATGGGTGAGTGACGCCTTTCTGTCATACCTCTGCAAGCATGCCCAAATCCTTGCCCCTTACATCCAAGCAACCCCTGCACTGCAGGAATCCTTTACCCGCTACACAATCCCGCCAGTGCACAGGTAACCATCCTCGGAGTACATCCCTTCAGTCGACTACCTTCTGGATGCACAACTTTGCGCATCGACTAACTCTCCTACCTTCTGGGATCGCAGCTTGTGACCCAGCAGGTGTTCCACCCATCCCGGGCCGGAAAGCGCTGACGCGCTTCGCCCATCATCTCTTACCGTACTTGCTGCCCCCATAACCCATATCCACTTCATTGTATGTACTTAGCACCGCACATACAATGCATTATCTCTTTAATAGCGCATTATCTCTTTAATAGCGCACACAGCCCTGACCAAAGTCAAGAGTCAAGCTGGGCCCCAGCTTCGACCTCTTGTGTCTTTGTGACCTAAGTCACAGTCCTCCACCCTTAGTTCTTTTCTTTTTTGTGGTTAGTAGAGGCCGACGGTCGTGTCCTGCTTAGATCACTTCAGTTTTCAGGTAATATTGGATCAAACTCCCAGATGGTGGTGGTGGTCTTGACATGGGCAATCTGAGTGATGATGCTCATGAAAGCAGTAATTGCAAGGTTTAGAATGTGCACTAGGCATGGCAGGTGATGTTGATCTGAGTTGAATGAATAAACTTGGCAAGATTGAAGCATCGACTCAATATGGATGCAGGTTGTGTCATTGTTGCTTGCATTATCTGCAGTGACACAAAAGAGCTGGGTAATGCATGTTAGAATTGTCTGTTTAAACATAAAAAAATTGTTTATGCACCTTAGACCCCTTGCTCATGATGATACTGGCTCTCTTGCACAACTTGACAAAGTAACAGCTCAAGTTCTTGCCTGAATGATTCCCTGTAATGGGAATAACTTTAGTATAAAGTTGCCACTTGCTGGATTTCAAGCACTCAATCCAATGTCTGGTAATGCCCATAAAGGCTGCCTTGGTTTGTTTGACTGACCATAGGTCAATCGCAGTGGAAACACAACATGTGGTTGTATGCTGATATCAGAAGGTTAGCATAAATTTGATAGCTGAATCATAATTGTTCACTTACCTGAACCCGACTCTTGACACAATCTAGCCATTTGATGAAGCTGTTGTAAATAAACATTGTGACCTCATGACTCGATGGTAAGTCTTTAGACTTTGTATTTGGACACATCACAGCTAAGCAATTCCTAAACAAGGTCTTGTTTACCACAGCTAGACTCTATAACCAAGTAAGTGTTTGCTTGTATTGGTAGCATCACAGCACTCACCTGGTCATCATATACTACAAATTCAGCGATAGCTTTCAACACTTCATCTCTCAAAAACACTTCATACTTAGATTTTTTGATTATGCCATTGAGGGTTTGTTGTCCTTCACCTGTTTGCTTCACTTTCCTAACCAGTTCTTTCAGAATCTCCTCAGTACCACATGGTGATGTTCTTCTATGTCCTGCTCTGCACATCACCGTGCTCAGTGTTCTGGAGTGTTCCGGGGAGCTATAGTTCACTGTGCATCTAGCATGCTAGCCATCATTGAGATGATGGGGGTTTCTGGGTGCACTGTGGCTTTAGTGATGGTTTTGTGGGATTCTGGGGGGCTCTGGGGGGATTTTGGTGATTTGCTGATGTGGGATGACATAGCAGGGGTGGTGTGAACCTGGCTGATTGCGGCAGTGATGGGGCCTTGGTGCTGGCTTATATGCCATACACATACAAGTCCAGGTGTCCGATACACATATAAATTCAGATGTTGGCCACACGCCTGCGTGGACATCCAACCAAGGTCATTAAGCAGATGCGTAAATACTGTTTACAGGATGTCAGTTTCGTGCTTACACAACACGGCACACACCAACCTTCCGGAGCCTTCACATTACATATGAAGCTAACCCTGCAGTGGACAGATTCCTAATTTGTATAGACGACACTAGGCACACCCGGAGCCTACACTGATTGCGGGTGAGACTAGACCTTTCTCCCACATATGAAATTTAGGTAATACTCGTTTGGGTGTGTAGTACTCGAGCTGCAAAAAATCAATCAGAACCGCAGAAGACGCCGCAACATCTACTCGGCCATTCATAACATAATCCTCCACGAACGCGCCTTCTGCAACGCCACTCGCAAACGTCTGCCCGGCCCACGTCCTCAAATTCCCAGCCTTGATCTCCGCACCAGGAGCAATCATCATCCGCATGCTCACCTCTGCTCAGGATATGCCAGGTAGGCCGAAAAATTAACCATCACGTTCGGACGAGCGTACATCGCCGTCGAGTTGCATATCTCGAGATTCAGGACCGCAAGTTTGGCGGGATATTCTGCGTCTGGGCCATCCCAGTATCCGTACACATATAGTTGACCTGCGGAAGGGTCGCCGCCTGTGGTGGTTATGGACGATCCATTCATTTGTCTGCCTGGAAAGATGTTGGCGGTCTGGAGCGACGTGGAGTCACCGATGAGTTCCGCGACGAACAGATAGGCTGAGTAAGACGGAAACACTTGAATAGGTCCGTCGAGGTTGTCGACGGAGTACCTTCAATGCGAAATGAGAGTAGGCCTACTAGTAGAGTTGTTCGTGCACGAACTAAATGTTGTAGAATGCATGCCCCCCGTGATTTCGTTGCGTCGGGCTCTGCAATGCAAGGGGCCCCCCTTGATGGACGTAAAGACTGTCGACGAATTATTAAATCAACGTTTGCATGTTCTCGTTCTCGAAGCAGCACAAATGCTCTCCGTGAGACATTAATAGACGCTGCGTAAAGCGTGGTATCAAGCTAAACGACCTGCGTTAATTTCCGCAGAAAGCACACCTCCATGTGCATGCACATACCAACCATAGTGCCTGTCCAAACGTGTTGCTGACATTATTCTTGCCCGAGCATGATATCGAGTTGAACTCGCCTGACAAACGGATGTCAATATTAAGGATAGGCTCTAGATAGTCTCACCAATCATAAAACTGTTAGGGCCAAGCTGTGATCGGACTGCATGAATACGATGTTGCCATAAATCCAAATACCTGCCAGGAGATTCGTCAACTCAGCAATAGGTCGTAGTTTGCCACTCACTCGGCTAAATTGGTGTGATTGACATAAATATATGTCAGCACAGTCGATCGCTCGTCCATGTGTCGTAGATTGGGCAAGGTAGACACCGCCGCTCTGGAAGAGTCACAAACCTAAGCCTAGATCGATCTAAAGTCGAGAATCTGATCAAAGTTACAAACACTATATTGATATGTGTGCTCGCTGCACGTCTTAACCGTGCCTCCATTATTTGCGCCAGCTGCCAGTGCACTGACACAATCGAATTGATTCGCTGCCTTCATAGTGTTGTACGGCCAAAGAGGGTCGATCGCTGTGGCTCCGACTTGGGATTTGGGATATGAGATGTCCAGCGCCATGAATATGCTGACAGACCAAGGCTATGACCAGATCTGTCAGGCATGTACGTCTACAAAGGAACGCTGGACACACCTCCTAGATCGCCGTATAATTTTGTGCATTAAAGTCGGGAGGGTATTGATCGGGTTCATTTCCGACTTGAAGAGGTGACATAAATCAACGTGGCGATGCTGAAACCAGAGGGCACTGTCTTTCAAAGCGAGAGAGGATATCCGGTCCAAGACCTGCCCAAGCAGCCTGGGGCCATGCTGAATGCGCCTGTGTAATTTAGCCTTTCCGATTACTGTCTAAAGGTTCAACGAGACTGCTATTTATATATGTGACCCGCCAGATTCATGACCACCCGAGTCCCTTCTGGAAGAAGTTTTACGGTATCCCAAGACTGTGGACCAATAGTAGTGCTGAGAGTCGAAAGAGTTGTACAATGTAGCCTCTTGGAGCGTCCCAGGTTGTAGAGTCGGCAGTGATGCCACCAATGCGAATTTGTGGTGGGACACCAGCTCGCTCTTTGAGATTCTGCAAGAGATTTAGAGACAATGTATTGGGACATGAGACATTGCCGGAGAATTCCTAGTTCTACGCTGAGACTGGCCAGTGCTCGGTCCAAAGGTGGAGTTGTCCACTCGGGTGGGATCGATGGAAAGCCAGTCAGCGTCAGGGTCGATAAGCCTGTGTTGGTTCCATCTCGAGAAATAAAAATAAGACGTGCTGCAGCGATCGCAATGAGCTGGAGAATGATCAAGTGTTTCATCGTGGAAGTTGACCGGGACCAAAGATGACATTTTCGCATGCGTGCCAAGTGAGATGAACAGACTAAGTTGTAATGGGTTAGCAGTTGATTCCGCGCTGGTGTCATCCCAACGACGGAAAATGTCAATGACTTTGTGTTTGTCTTATGATAGTTCCAGATTCCGAGACGAGACAGCCCGGGCCGGGTGAACAATAAGCGCCACGGCTCCGTGAGGGCCGTATAGCCATCGTCACTGCACCCGTTCCCCGTATAAACAACGGAGTCCATGCACAGGGATACTGAAACATACAAGGCCCCTTGAAAATTTTATCCCTCTGACTCTATCCACGATGGCGCTCAACGGACTGAAAGTGGTCGAGGTAGGGAGAGAGGATGCAACTGTGGGTCGCTCATGCTGACTCGGAGAGTTGCAGTTTGCCGGGTTGGCACCAGCGCCATTTGCCGGTCTCGTTCTCGCCCACCACGGTGCCTCGGTCATCCGCATCGATAGACCGTCCGCGGCGCCCAGCCAGGACGCTCTTTGCGAAGGAAAACGCTCCATCGTGCTCGACACCAAGAACCCGGCTGGACTTGCCGTCACCAAGCGTCTCATCGCGGAGGCCGATGTCCTCATCGATACGTTCCGACCCGGCGTTCTCGAGCGGCTCGGCCTGGGTCCGGAAGTATTCCACGACACGGAAGAAAAGAAGGGGCTGAATGACAGGCTGATCTACGCACGCGTCGCCGGGTGGGTCTGTCGGCCCCTTCTGACCCTTTTTTTTACGGCTCATCGCCTTTCCTAGATATCCCCGAGAAGGTGAGCAGATCTCCATTTCAACAAGCATAAATGTCCGGTTGATCGGAACGACAGGCCCTTATGCCTCCATGGCCGGTATGTCCGTCCCATCCGTCGTAGTACCTTGTAGTATAAACGATGACATTGGTGTGCTCAGGTCACGACATCAACTATATCGCCCTCAGCGGTGTGCTATCCGTAAGATGCTAATTTCCCTCCCCCCATGAACCCAACTTTCGCTGACACGGATGTATCATTTTAGATGTTGCCAGGCACGACCGAGAAGCCTACCTTCCCCCTTAACCTTCTGGGCGACTTCGCCGGAGGCGGCCTTTTGTGCGCGACCGGCATCCTCTTGGCACTCATCGAACGCGGCAAGAGCGGACGCGGTCAAGTCGTCAACGCCGACATGGTAGTAAAACCATCCACTCCTGCCTGTTTTCTTCTTCTTTTTTTTTTTTTTTCATCATCATCCTCATTCCGACAACAGGTCTCCGGAACACGCTACGTCTCCTCCTTCCCACTCCTCAACGTCCACATCGCGTCCCCCTACTTTTCCAAACCACGCGGAAGCAATGCGCTTGACGGCGGCGCTCCGTTTTACGACGTCTATACGTGCGCTGACGGGAAATGGATGAGTCTTGGCTGCATCGAACCCCAGTTCTTTGCCACCTTTATCGATCGGTTTAACGCCGCCCTTAGCATCAACGGCATGAAGACCGAATGGACGCCGACCCGCGCCAAACAATTCACCCAGGACGACTGGCCCAAGCTGAAAAAGTACATCGAAGACGGCTTCAAGAGGCTCCCGAGGGATTACTGGGCAGACGTCTTTCATGGTTCGTTCTTTTGCCGCCTTTGCCTTGTCACTGATCTGAACCTTGACACAATGCCGACCGCGTGTAATTCGCATGCATATATCGTTATTATCTAGATTCAGATGCTTGCGCAGTGCCAGTGTTGACGCCCGTAGAAGCAGCGTTGATCGATCAGAGTGGCTCACCCCGTCCTGCTCCACACCCTCATCTGAGTAGAACGCCCGCCACGTCGTCTCTGCACCCAGACTCGCCTGCGACGATCCTCGAGCCTGGCACTCACAACGAAGCAATCCTAGTCGAACTAGGCTTGTCGGAAGAAGAGCGCGACGCGCTCGTTCAGGCTGGCGCACTGGGCGAAGAAGCGCGCGAGAACTGGAAGTCGTTGGGCAAGGCAAAGGCAAAGTTGTGAGCGCGCATACGATCCATCTACTGACGACAACTGCCTGCGTTCCAAGATGACATGAGCTCAATAGTACTTGTAGAAACCAAATATGCGATCGTCTAGATTGCTACTAATAGGATATGTAGTATCCTCGTGTTCAAAACCATGATTTTATGTAATGAGATTGAATGGATATGTAGATGATGGTGACGATAAAAGCGTAAGATTGTACTTGAATAATACCCATGATGTCGATGCTCGTAAAAGGAGGCGAAAAGTGCGGAAGGAGAAGGTGTCAGCGAACCTGAACCCTTGCTATGCTGGAACACCAATCCGTCGCCTCAGATGCTGAATATTAAAGTTTGGCGGGAGCACAGGTGCAATCTGATGTCGAACCAGCGACACCTGCGCTAAAAACTGACGCAGCTGGTTGCTATACGCTCCTGCGACCGCCGCCCAGTCGTCCGTGTACCCACAGTCAGCCAGCATCGCAGGCATCTGGCAACACACCGTCTGCGTCGAGACATACTGTTTCGTCTGGTTCAAACCCCAGTGGAACTCGTTGCTAAACGGACCCGCGTTGGGGCCTTTGAACCGGAGAAGCGCGATGGGTTTGCCGAGCATATTTCTGCACGCCACGAGTTCCTGCAAGAGGTGCATTGTCGGCGAAGGCTCGTTCAGGGGGACGACGACACCCTGAACAGCTGGGACGCCCTGGACGCCAATGCCAACTACCGCAGGGCCGACGGCATGTCCTGCCGCGTACCCCTGCGTGTGTAGTGTGATCGTGCGCAGGCAGGGCCACATGGGCGGACAGCCGTACATCGCCGCTTGCTTATCGCTATTGACGAGCATCCTCACGAGGTGCATGTGCTTGTCGACGCTGAGCACGAGCTCGGAGACACCTGGCGTCGCCCGCAAAAAGTGAACGTCCATGTCGGATCCAAACTCGCAACGGACATAACGGAGTCTGGTAAGCGACTGGAATGCATGTGGGTACGACCGCACGACAAACTTGTGGATAGCCGCGAGCGAGTGCATTTTTACGTCTTCGAGAATGAGCGTGTCGATGTTGGGCGCGGAGATGAGATCAAAGAGACGGAGGCCGTTTGCGAGAATGCGTCCGTTCACCACAAGTTCGCGCAGCGAAGGTAAATGAATCGGGGACATGGGTGCTTGCGCGACGAGCTCCACGAATCCCCTAAGATGAAGCGTTCTCAGAGAAGGGCACGCAGCCAGTAGTTGGTGAAACACGCCCCGCGGCATCGGAAACTGGGGGCCAGGGAAAACTGAAAACGAGAGGACCTCGACGCCGCTGTTGGGCGGCATAACGGGGACGTTATCCAAACGGACGTCTGTGAGCAGTGGCGCTCCTTTAGTGAACACGTCGACGACCGGGAACGGCCCGTGTGTGATCATGGTACCTCTGCACATCACTTTTAGTCGCTTCAGCGACGGCGCTGCCACGTCGCGGAAGGGATGCAACAACGCGGCCAGCGTCTCTCGCGAGACCGCGTCCAGAACCAGTTCTTCAAAACGGCCTAAATGTGGCATCAGCACAGTTCCCAGCGTACGCTCCAGATTCGTATATTTGGCCCATGGACCGAGATATACATGGAGAAGACTTCCCTCCGATCGCTTGAGATACGCAGAAAGGGAGTCTTCTTTGTGTTCGAACGGGAAATGTATGGCAGACCAGAGTCTCGGCGTAGAAAGCGCCACGGCGCGCCACTGGCTGCATACGTGAGAGAGACGGACTTCGACGGGGAGCTGACGAAGCAAGCTGAGTACGCCGGACCACTGGGGATTCATGTGACGACATTCTTCGAATATCATGACGAGGACATCGGGCGGCAATCGTGCGACTGAAGTTTTGGCATTTTGAATGCGCGCCGCGCGAGCTTGCAAATTCCGCATAACGCGGAGCAACTCGTCATGCGAAGCTTGCAACCCGCTGATTTGGGTGGTAAGCTGTTCCAACTCGTCCTCGGTCCGAACGTTATCACAGGTGACTTCGTCGTCGAGATAGCAGAGGGCCATCACAGACGGATCTGGGGCTGGTTCCGGTGAGTGGAGCACAAGGGTCGGACGCTCGGGTGCTTACGGTGGGGAATAGCCAAGAGTTCGAATGGAATATGTTCCATGGACTCTCCGGGTTAAAGGGCAAGGAGAGGAGCTACAAAACACGCCGGGAACACGTTTTTGAGGGGGGCCGGAAGCATTTCTGTATGTCGAATAACATACCTGGCAGGCTGCCTCAATCGGAACGCTTCTCGGGCGTAATACGAGGCGATGGCACGGAAATTTAGCGACTGTTTACTAATAAATGTGAGAGAAGGAGGAAGAGCTTCCGCAGTGTGAAACTCTGATTTATGTGGGAGGGCGATCTCCATTGTCTTGGGTTGTGGACATGGATCCGACGGACGTAACGGTGTGTCCTTTTGCTTGTTCGGTTTACCGTCACTGTGCCAACCGATATATGTACTAAGAGTGGAAGTGAACTATTTACAAAACGCATCAGTCCACTACTACTATGTAACACAATGCATAGTTATAATACATTCCGCTTTAATTCATGGAGTGGTGTGGATGATCGTCTGTGGCACTCTCGGACCCGTTCCCCAGTCCTGAGCCTGCATCTTCCGATAGATGTGCGCACGATACTGCGATCCATAAAAGTCGCCCCTGTACGCCCAGTCGGGATCGCAAGACTGAAAGTCGCTCAAGTGTTGAGGAACAATAACCTGCATCGCCACATGCAAATACGACTTGGCGAGTGCTGAGCCGAATTGGTCCTGGAATCCACGTGCATGCAGTCCTTCTAGCTGCACCATCTCCAGCGGTCTTCCGACAGATTTCCTTTGTTGGACAACATCGAGTAGCATCGCCATCATGGGCGGTATTTCATCTTCCTCGTCTCCATCGGCGTCATCCCTGTCTTGCATCCACGGCCCGGTCAGGTGGAGCGATAGTGTACGTAATTTGGGCCAAAGCGGGGCAGTTCCGTGCAATAACGCTTGTTTATCGCTGTTGAGCAAGAGCCGCAGAAGCTGCGAGTGGTGTCCAATCGTCACCGAGAGGTGGCTTAGCTCCGAAGTCGCGTACGGAAGATATATTTCCAGATCATCGTCCATGTCACCATCTATATAATGGAGGGCGCTCAGTCCCTGAAATTGTTCCGGACATATCCGTGTCATGAATTTGTGTATCGAAGACAGAGCGTGTCGCTTGACGGAAAATAGCGTGAACGAACGGATGCCTGGAGTGGAGATATTGCGGAATACACTGAAGCCATGGATAAGAGCATTTCCGTGGACAAGAAGCTCGCGAAGAGCAGGTAGTACCACTGGCACGCTCCCTGGCTCCTCGTGAAACCCGCTTACAAAACCTTTGAGATGGAGGGTGGTGAGTGTAGATGCAAACGGGGTGATCATGCCCAACAGGTCGCTCCTAGAAAGTGGAGTCGCTGGACCAGGTAGCGGGTCGAAATGGAAGGTTTTTATGGAGCGTTCAGGGAACGTGATTGGAATTGCGCTCAAGCGCACATCGATGAGTAACGGCGCACCCTTTTGAAAGAGTTGAAAGCGAGGGTAAGCCCCTTGTCCGCGAACGAAATCATGACTGGATATTTTCAACCGGCTGAGCTGGGGGGCCGCCACACCGACCAGGAGCTCAAGGACACTAAAGAGTTCTGAACGGTCCTCAGAGTCAAGGATTAGCTCCCGAAACTGGGATATTCGGGGAATAAGCAAGGAAGAGATGAGCTCCATGGTCTGTTTTTGCCTGCCGTGGTCGGAAAGCATTGGACCAATGTGGATGTTGAGGGGACACTGTTTGCATCTCTGAAAATACGTTCTGATGGCGACTTCTTTGTGAAGAATGGGGACTCGGATGGTAGTCCAGAGGGACGGTGTGCTGAGCGCCACTTGGCGCCATCGAGAGCAAACGTGGGAGAGCTGGACTTCGACGGGAAGAGGCCGCCGGGGACCAGGCCAACTGTTGAGGAGACACCTGCTCTCCTCGAAGATGATGGCGAGAACATCGGTGGGCAGTCTGGATATCGGAAGAGTCTCGTTCTTGATCTGCGCAATGCGACTCTGGAGAGTCAAGATGGAGTACTGGACATGGAAGGCCTCGTTGGCGAGCGCCTGCCTTCTCTCCTGCAATGCAGTTATCTCTGCTGCGAGGGCGTCGACCACTTCCTGGGCGTCCGGATCAAGGCGAGAAGGGGTCGACTGCATGCCTCTAGGCTACAACGCTGGTGTGAGATGACGAAAAGTACAGTATGATTCTACTGACAAGACCGAGATCTCTCGAGGTCTGATGGATGCGTTCGAGACTGCGCGAGAAAACCAGATGGAAGGAAAAAAGCCGCAACGCCGCTCTGCAGTCAGCGTCGCCTCAAAGTGGAAGAGTAACCGTTTCCGTGGGAGATCCATCATCGATCATACTAATCATTAGGCTACGGCTGCTCTAAACCTCTGCAAGTAATGAGTCTTTGATCAAGTCGCCGTGTCAGGCATATGGCGAAAACGCCTACTGACACCCTGTCCTCTTGCCATTTATGCATTATATTCTAGATGAAATCGGGAGAGACACGGATACAGGATACACGAATGTCCACCACCCATATGTCATATCCAGTGCTCAAAAGGACACCCATTGATCCGCTGGGTCGGGATAAGCGTGGCTGCTGCCACCCTCGCATCAAGGCCTTGCGCAGGATTGGGGTATTCGTCATGCAAAACCGCGTGAACTTCATAAACCCTGTGGAAGCGAGCTAATGCCTTCCGGAACGAGTTCGTCGTGACAAGCAGGGTATCAAACTGATATGCATTGCGGAGTGTGCAGAGCTAACCTTGTACACCGACTGGCGAAGCGGTGTTTGACGATGTCCAGAGTTCGGCAAATGAAGCCGTTGGAAGGCCAAACATACAGCAAGACAAATCGCTTCCGACGATGGGCGAATACCTTAGTCTAGTGGCATCTTCCGTACCATTACGTGCATGAATGATCGTGATACGTTCGCTGATTCGGATCACGGGCTACAGCATGCATCATGCGACATGATGGGCGGCAACTGTGTCCCCCAGCGCAAGTTTGTTCGTCGAGTAATAATTTAGCATTATCTAATGATGTATGTACTTAGAGCTTTGTGAATTCTGGTGGAAAAGTTGAATAAAATATTATGCAAGACACCAAGTGACATTGTATTTGTCACCATAGGCATATTTCAGTGTATTTTTTCGCGCGTGAGGGTGCTTGTGAACATGGAAAGCCAGACACCGAGTTGTTGGATGGTTGATCAAAATGAGCAATGCTTGCTGTAAGTGTAGGTATAATTGAAATGATATGGGTCAGGACAACAAGTACATTGCCAAGCTCGTGACCATATCTGTCTGTAAGCTGTGTAATCCACGCATTTGAGCCAGAGAGGGCATGCTGAGACACACCAGAGTTTTAATCTCGAGCTTGAAGGGACATTATCATTTCGTTCAGGCTGTCTTGTTTCTTGTTAGGGCCTGAGATGGCGAGGGGGCCAAGGAAACTTTGACATGTATCTGGTGTGTGCCTCGTGTGTGCCTCGAGAATACGCGCTCAGGTATATCGAGAATTCGCGGCATCGCACAAACATTAATTGCTCTACCCACTCGTATCTTCGCCCCACGGCGAATTGTCGAGCTGACCGAGCTGTGGAACGTCAGCGAGCGCAATAAGATGATGAAAGTACTATGGTTCGGCATGATTTTGACGGGAAACTTGAAGCCCGAAAAGTCTTCTCTGCGGGGGGGGCAATGTCGTCCGAATTGCCAGAGGTCATCAAAGTCGCCCACTCGGTTTCCAAAGATCTCCGGAGCCGGGATTACCTGCCAAGTCCACTGGCAACGAGCGGAATGGTCATACTGGTGAGCGGGGCGGTTGTTCCGAGCCTGCGCCTACCAAGACGGACCGCACGAAGTCGAGTACAAAGACTTTGAGGAAAGGCTCGGTTGAATGACAAAAAACGGACTCGCGTTAATGGGACTGCTCGGCCGGCAGAATGAATAATCTCTCCAAGCATGAGCATGATCACCGAGTCACGAGTGTCGGAGTGCTTCGAATGCAGCCTTGAGCCGAGACACCCGGGGCGGATCGTACTCAGTGAACTTCGCTGGGCAGGTGACATGGCCTCAAACTGCCCAGCGAAGAATACGGTGAAGAGCGGAAGTGCTCGTTAATTGCCAGGAGCTGTAAAAAGTTGCAGCGGATGAGGAAGTAGTAAACGCAACTTGAAACCTGGGAATACAGCCAGTTTCAAGTTCGGACAGGCTATCGTCCAATGAATGGTCCTTCCGCCTCCGCCTCCGCGACTTTCTTTTCTATTAACTTATGGAAGTCAGTGGTAGCAGGAGATACTTTAGTTTGGGTTTGTTTACCCAAGGGGGTTCCACGTGAATATCTCACAACGGCATATGAATACGACCAACGTCACAAACCAAACGGTCTGTCCATCTTTTAAACGATGACAACAACACTCAAAGAGTTTACAATCGAGGAAGTCTCAAAGGCGAGAATACCTCTCTACTTTCATTTTAACCTTGTCTGATCGTCTACAGCACAATACACCCGATGATCTCGTATGTTATAAGTACCCCCGACGCTTTTGCCCTTGGCTCACATTTCCTGCAGTGGGTCGTGATCGATGCCAAGGTCTACAATCTCTCTCGGTTCAAAGACCTTCATCCAGGGGGTGTTGCAGTCTTGCTTGACGAGGACGTCGGTGCGTGCAAACCGGTGCAAGTCGCGTTTCTCTGATGTTTACTCGTTCCTCAGCTGGCCAGGATGCCACGGAGGCATTCTATGGGCTTCATCGTCACGAAGTCTTGGAGCGCCCACAATACAAACGACTTCAGATTGGCACAATTCAAGGCGAGAAGAGCGTTATGTATGACCGCGTAGTCGGAGAAATCAGTCACGTACCCTATGCCGAGCCCACTTGGTTAACGCCTGGTTATTTCAGCCCATACTATTCTGATGTAAGCCATGTCTTCGATTTGTGACCTCGAAAGTGAAAACCTGTTGCAGAATCATCGCGAATTCCAGAAAGCAGTCAGACGATTCTTTGATGAAGTGGTGTATGATGATGCTCAGGTAGCTGATATCATGGTTTTATCTTATCCGCTTGCTGATGTGCAATACGTAGGTTCGTGAAGAAGACGGTAAACGTCCGAGCCAGAGTGTTTTTGATAAGATGGCGTAAGCAACATCTGTTTGATTTACTCCGCTAATTCACGAGTACGACGTAATAGCGAGGTGAATTTGCACGCCATGCGTATGGGTCCGGGGAAACATTTGAAAGGTCGAACACTTATGGGCGGTCTGGTTAAGCCAGAAGAAGTCAGTTTTGTTTGTGACGTTTTACTGTTCGTCACTGATCAAATGCTCTGCCACATCAGTTTAACTATTTTCACGAGGTACGGATTTTTGTATTACAGTTCTAAACTTTCCCCAATGCCCTTTTCATAGCTCATCATCACCCAAGAACTTGTCCGATGTGGTGCGCGAGGATATGGCGATGGCAAGTCTTGATCTCGCCTTTGATAGCTATCCCTATAACCATTTTTCAGGACTCCTCGGAGGCAAAGTCATCGGTCTCCCTCCTGTGTTAAACTTCGGATCCGAGGAGCTGAAAGCGAGAGTTATTCCCGAGGTTCTTGCTGGCAAGAAGTTTATCTGTCTTGCTATCTCAGAAGCGATGGCCGGGAGTGACGTCATGGGTCTGCAGACCACTGCGAAACTAAGTGAAGACGGAAAGGAATGGTTAATCAATGGGTCCAAGAAGTGGATTACGAATGCTACGTATGTGACAGTTGTTGAGCGAACTTTGACCAGTCACTCATCACATTTCAACTTATAAGATTTGCGGACTAGTAAGTTTGGGGCAGAATCTCTGCTTTCCTTGATCTGACCGATATACGTAGCTTCACCGTAGGTTGTAGAACCGATGTGAGTTTTTTTTTATTATACCAAGCTTGTGCGTCATTCTCATCTATTTTGGATAGGATGGTCTCACAGTGATCTTGGTGGAACGAGGCCCCGGTGTCGAGACACGACAAATCAAGACAAGTTACTCCACCACTGCAGGAACCGGATATATTACTTTCGACAACGTGCGTGTTCCTGTCGGCAATACACTAGGCGAAGTGGGCGGTGGCATTTTTGTTATTCTTAGGCGAGTGTTCGACGCGTTATGGTATGCCAAAACGAGGCTGAATGTCTTGTAACAACACAGTAACTTCAACCACGAGCGATGGGTAATGTGCTGCAGCTCTGCAAGGAGTCAACGATCAATCATCGAAGAATGCTTGAAATGGGCGTCTCAGCGCAAAGCATTTGGGAAGCCACTTATTTCACAGCCAGTTATCCGTTCCAAGATTGCTGCCATGATCGCTCGCACGGAGAGCGTTCAGAGTTGGTTAGAAAATCTTACATATCAAATGACGCACATGGTCTGTCCCTATCGCTTGCCCAGGTCGATACTGACGCAACTCCTGCAGACATACAAACAACAAGCACAGAAACTAGCAGGGTACGCGAATCATTTGTTCCTCATCATCGTCTCAGATTCACTGAAATGACTGTTCGCAATCCAAAGACCGATCGGGTTCCTGAAGACCTATAGCACACAGTGCGCTCAAGACACGGCACGGGATGCTGTTCAGATATTCGGTGGTCGTGGTATCACCAGGACTGGAATGGGCAAATTCATCGAACATGTGAGCATTCTGTTCGACGCATTGACGGAACACCTTCCTCACTTTTCTTCCTACAAGTATTATCGAACGGTGACATTCGATGCGCTTCTCGGAGGAGGTAAGCATGTCCAAGTGTTTTTCAACCAGAGTCGTATCTCTCACTTGTAAATCACATAGCCGAAGACGTATTGGCAGATTTAGGTGTTCGGCAAGCGATGCGGTCCATGCCCAAGAATGCACGGCTGTGAATGGTGCAATCTATCGATGGGAGGGGGGAAATATTAAATCTATTAGAAAAAGAAATTGTGGCGGTCGATGATTTTCAATTGCGTTTCAACTATGGAACTCTTTTGTGAATTCAATCTACATTATACATACAGTATATGCACGAGACTTTGAAACATTTTCATCACTTGGGTTCACTTGGAAGCCGCCTGCAACTTTTCCTTTAACACATTCTTCAGTGCGTCGCCGTCCTCTGCGAATTTTTTAATGCCTTCATGTAGCTTATCGAACGCCATCGCGTCCTGGAGCAAAGCCCAACGGAATTCGGGTTCGTTGTTGATGTAGGAAACCTTGGGAATGGTCTCCACTTGGGTAGCTGTCAACGCGACACCTTCAGTTTCCAAGTTCGTGCTGGACAGAAGACCCTACTAATGACCTTTCTGAGAGTCGAGTTTTTTTGGAACCGGCTCAACAGAGTTCTTCAGTTCTTCCAACAGTTTGGGCGAAATGGTCAAGAAGTCGATTCCAGCGAGCGATTTAATCTCTCCCACCTATTCATCGTCATCATCATCATCAAAAAAAAAGGTCGCATGTGGACACCAAAATTAATTCCAAAGTTCAGAAATACTGACGTTTCTGAAACTTGCACCCATAACGATCGTCTTGTACTGATGTTGTTTGAAATAATTGAAGATCTTCTTCACAGACTGAACACCAGGATCATCGTCTCCCTCAAAGTCCTTTCCGGTTGACGTCTTGTACCAATCGAGGATCTAGTAATACGTTGGCAAACAGTGAGAGCGAATTAGTTTCAGCATTGTACAAGATGAATTGTCCGTCGACGGCGCACCCGCCCGACAAACGGAGATACGAGCGTGACACCAGCTTCCGCGCACGCAACTGCCTGTGCGAATCCAAAGAGAAGTGTCAGATTGCAATGGATTCCGTCTGACTGCTCGAGCTCTCTTGCAGCCTGAATACCTTCCCATGTTGAC
>JBBPUL010000414.1:0-21001 GCA_038094675.1 Spongispora temasekensis | reverse complement strand
CATATGCGTAGAATGATTTCACCTCCTCCTGAATTCGCGGTAGATCGAGTCGATTACGGGTTGTCATGGATGATCGGAGTTCATCGAATATCGGGACGCTCTCGAAAGCTGCGGCCTGCGACGCCTTGTCGAGGAGACAGCCAGTGGTGACATCAATGAGCTCGCGTGGTATGTCGCGGATAGTCTGTTCGACCACCTGTCGAATCAGCGGAGTGGTGTCAGTGTATCGGTTCCGAAGTTCTGATATCGAAATAAGTCTCCATGCAATGGATATCTGTTCAAGAGACTCACTACGAAGTCCCGGATCGGGCGACTTGTCGAGTGCCAAAATCATCTTCTCGAATGCCGCAAATGCTTCCTTGTAGCGACCCATGCTGTGCAATATAGAGTGTTTCTTCTTATATCCCTCGTATGAAGATGGGTTCAACTCGATGACCTGTTATCATGTCAACTCGATAAAGCACGCCTTTTCATTCATACCTTGTCGATTTTCGTCAACCGATCCTCCAACAAACCTACACGTGCCTTGCAGCAATTGACAATGAGATCATTGACTTCCGTTGGGCCAAGCGACAATGCATGGGAATAGGATGTGATGGCTGCATCGTGGTTCTTGGCTACTATCGCAGCATCACCCTGTGCGCCAAGCTTCTTGATAGAACGTCGCCGAAACTCTGGAGAAGTCGTCAGATGGATCTCGCCCTGACAACTGATACTCACCAAAAGCCCAGCTTGCTGCTTCGTCAGAGATGTTCGTTGCTCTCAAGTCTTCCTGCATCTTGCAGAAACATTTGTTCGCCTCCGGGATAAGATTGTTGGCTTCGAGAACAAAACAAATTGTTTGATACACCCACAACCTTGGAAGCCTGAACTGGAAAACATGACAATACTGTCGGTCTTCGAACTCATACATCGCCCATACCTTTTCAGAGGCACCCAATACGACATTTGGCGAACAACGGGAAAGAGCTAACTTTGCCCATTCCAATAGAACGATGTTGGGCGGCGAGGGAGTGAGCAACAACAGAGTAGAGTAAGCTTTCAGCGCCTCGTCGTGTTGCTTGTCTCTCAATGAGTTGTCTCCTATTATTATAAGCTTCGATATGCACCGATTTGTAAAATCTGGTAACAATGATTAGATATCTTACAAAGACGAGGGAAGACTGACCGTCAATCCAGTCCATGTTGAACTTGAATTTCGTCAAGTCCTCGGTGGTCATGACCTTTCGAAGACACCATATAGCATCGTATATGCGATCATGCATATACAATGTTTCACAGTCATATTTCTGCTCGTGCAGAGCAAGAATGCTCGTGGATACAGTGAGTTGATCATTAAGTTGTTGGACGTCCTGATCGAGTTGATTTACGCTTGCTGTAGATTTCGATAATTAAAAACCGCTCTCATATAGCTAGGGTCAAAACAAACCTGAGGTATTATTGTCTGTACGTAAGGATTTGATTGAATGCTTGATTCGACTGACTGCATTTTGAGAGGCGGCGCGAACGTTGTGGAGTTCTGCGACTGTGTCCTGGAGATGGGCAATCTTGCGAGCTAATCAATGCGACTGTGAGCAAGACAGGGATTCAGTGCTCAAAACGCACGCGAGTTTTCATCCTGAGAGCCTAATGACTGGATGGTTTTGTGAACGTCCTCGTCGGAGATAGCGAGCGGGTCTGGGAGATGGTTGTGTTGTGTTTGCCAGAGGGGGGCGGCGCCGTCGAAAGAGACATTGCCAATACTATGCCCGGACAACATGCGCTCCAGCAACATCTGAAAAAAAAATGAGTAAACGCTATCTCGGCCGAAAACGCGACGCTCACCTCGTCGCTGTATGGCGAGGGAAGGATGTCACAAAAGTTTTGAAGAGTGATTTTCGTCTGCCCACCTGTCGCCATGGTACCGTTGGGCGAGATGGCCATACACCTAACAGCATCGGTATAGTTGATGGTAGTCCCAACTTGCTGCTGGGTTGTGGTGTCCCAGAATGAGACGCTTGAGTCAGCCACGGCCACGGCTGCGATGACCGTGTCGTTGCATGACAGCGCGATGTAAGTTGAACTGTTCTCACAAGGAATGCGCCATTTTAAGAGCGTCTGCTTGGTGGACACATCGAGACAGTGGATCTCACGACTGCGAGAGAACACAAAGAGCCTGTTGCTGTCGTTGGCCCACGCGAGGGCGTATTTATAGCCAACTTGAATCGGAAAGTCGACGAGAAGAGTGCCGTTGCGAGTGTCGTAAACACGGACAGAGTCGCGTTCAAAAGTGGCAGTGGCGAGCAGCCGCCCGTCGGGAGAGAATTTGACTGCAGCCAACCAAGAGCCGTGTCGCAATTTGAGCAGTTGCTCGCCAGTCGATGCGGACCAAACGCAAGCAGTTTTGTCAGCTGATCCGCTTGCGATACTCTTTGAATCTGCCGAAATGTCCACCGCATTCACGAACCCGTTGTGTTGGCATTCGACCACTTTCTCGTATGTTGTCGCATTCCACACGGCCACTTGTCTGTCAGATGTCCCACTGACGATCCACTGGCCGTCTCGCGAGACAGCAATGTCCAGAACACAACTTCCAGCGTCGATTTGGGTGCCTACTTTTTTGCCGTCTTCCACTCGCCATCGTCGAATCTTCCCTCCCTCGTCGCCGCTCACGATGTGCTTCCCATCCGCGAGAAAAGCGACCGAGTTTACATCGCGGTCATTATCGATTTCGATCGCTTGGCCAACGATACTGGAAGGCTCCCTTGACTCTGTTGTCCCTGCATAGTGGCTGCTGTCCATAGGTCTAGTGGACTCTTGTGCTCTCGTCAGTGACATTTTGATTCTTGCTCATGTACTCACCACTCAAAGTCGCCGTATCGGTGTCGACGTTCGCCCTTTTTGGTTCTTTCGTCCAGGTCAGTGTCATTCATCAAGTCTCTCGCTTGCAAGCTGACCTCTCTTTTTCCATCGTCCGATGGAGAGCATATTGTGTGAATGACTTTTGCGTGGTGGAGAAGGGTAGAACGGTGGTAGTCTGTTCTCGGCGTGTCAGCCCTCATCTGGCATACACGTGTGTCTGGCCCTGTGCCCTCGGCGCTTCTTTGGCTTACTTATCGTTTGAACGCCCTTCAGAAGCTGCAGGTTTTGTCCTGTCTTATCTAATCGCGAAGCTTCAGTGATCAATAATCTGATTGCTGAACACGACTCTGGACGATTGAGTTGTCATGTCCAGAAATAGGCGCCAATGGTTACCTTCCTTGCGATAGAGCTCGCGTATCACCTTCACAAGTTGTGAAGGTGGTACGCGAGAATCACAAGTAAGCGAGGAAAATGCGGTGTTGATCATTTGCTCTTCTACTACATTTGAAAACAGGCTCAATATCGCGACGTTTGTATTTTCTTCTTTACTGGGCCCAACCGCCGAACATGCTTCCAGAAGGGTGGTGCATCGATTTTTTATACCAGGAGGAGTCTTTGATAAGAAGGCACATGATCAAACTTCAGAGTTGGGTTACTTTCCTTGTGATAGAGCTTGTGTACAACCTTCACAACTTGTGAAGGTGGTATGCAAGAATCACTAGTAAGCAAGCAAATGAAGTGTTGATCATTTACTCTTCTACATTTGCAAAAACAGGCACATCATGATGTTTGTATTTTCTTCTTTACCAGGCCCAACCACCAAACATGCTTCTAGAAAGGTGGTACATCATTTTTTTTTGGATTGATTTATACCAGGAAGAGTCTTTGAAAAGAAAGGACATAGTCAAACTTCAGAGTTGTGTGTATGAATGTGATTCGTTATACTATGGCTGCGTTCCAGTTCATGCAAAACTTGATGGGCTTTAGGGATACGCCATAAATAGGGGGGGTATACAAGTAGACAGATAGACACCAATGAACGTATATTGGAGGGTGATAAATGACAACAATAACAAGGTCTGTAGGTACGATACAAGACGTTCCACTGGATATACATACATATGGAGACTCGGAAGGGCTACAGAAGAAAGGAAAAAGAAAGGAAGAAGGGCGAGCTGAATGGATACAGTATATGCGCGATCGACATCAAAGAATGGGTGGTCCACGTCCAGATGATCATCTTGGAGACGAGTCCGAGAAATATTAAATGAGCAGGGAGAGAGAAATAAGTCCCAGTAGAACAGAAAGAAAGAAAGAAAAAAGCAAGGACACGCGCGAGCGCATCGTCTAATACTTGCTCGTGAAATTATCCACATGAACATGTCTCTCCATATCACAAGACGAAATAGACAGCCGACACGGCGGCACTGGCGACGAGCGCGATGGGTACGCCGCCGCCTCCGAGATGATGCAATGCGCCACTCGTGCTATTGTTGTCGTCGTTGGTCTGTTTTTGTCAACCCCATCATATGTTCAGCAAGCGTTCCAAGTGGAAAAAAAAGAAAACGACATACCGTTATCGTATGATTACCGTCGGCGGAAGAAAGCTGAGCAGGATCTGAAGAAACCGCGACGGCGACGGGTGCGCCTGCAGGCAGGGATTCACCCTCAGCGGGCGGTGAGATTTCGTCGAGAGCGGCAAAAAAGGGACGGCCGAATTGGGGTACGGATGAGACTGTCAGACAAGAAATTCAGATATTCAGATATCAGAGGAGAGCAGAGAGAGAGGATCGATGCAGTGTGAACGTTACCTTGAGAAAAAAGAAAAGACGAGAGAAGGACGAGCAAGCCTGCTGCTGCGATAAAGGGAGTAGAACGAGGAGTGTGCATGACGATGATGTTCTTTGTGAGTGAGCGAGCGAAAGGACAGAAGGAAAGCTGGACCACTACGGTGCTGGTGCTGGGGACTCGAACGAAGACACGTCGCCGCCACGCGCGCATGATTTTATATCATTTCCGCACTCAACAGCCACTTACAAGGAACGCCAAGTTGGGCTGGTTGTAAACTCGAGTGGCACACGCGGACACGAGGCGACAAAGAAGCCGCCTTGTATTCTTTTTTTTTTTTTTTGCACGTCGCACTGTCGGGGGAAATGGAGGAAGCGTGCATACAAGCTGATGCCCAAAACGGGAATACAACATTATGATGACGTATGTATGTATGTTGTGTATATACCATGTGAACTTGTAAATTGTAACGTATGCATGTACCCCCAAGAAAAAGCGTTCAGGCATTCGACGTGCTCGCCGTCGGACCTCCTTTGGCAGATCGAGCAGCCTTTGCGGCCAAATCCCGACGCTGCTTCTCCCCAAAGTCTCTAAACGCCTCCAGCGCATCACACACGTGCTGCTTGCTCGGACGATCCGAGATGCTGTAGCAGCATGAGCAAGTACTTCCATAAACAAGTTACAAACAGACCGTGCAGACATCTCATCGAGCACATCGTTTGCATTTAAATAGGGCATGTCGCGCACGATCTTGGCATACACCCTGGCCAAAATGACGGAGCCTCCCTTGATGGTCACGGCGACGCTGAGCCAACCCAGGAGGCGGGTCTTGATGTTGGGCCGAAACTCTTCCCTGAGATCGTCGAGCTCGGGGTCGTCGCTATCGAGCTCAAAGTAGCCCAAAAAGTCGCCGTCGTCGCTGCCCTGTGGGCCCGGCGGCGGGGGCATGCCCATCATCAGCGCAGCGAGGGCCATGGGGTAGGCGTTGTCGACGTGGGGCGTGAGGACGGCCTTGGTCCACCTCTGGAGGCGCGTGCGACGGTTGAGGGAGTCGCGTGGGAGTGCGAGGATCTGGGTGAGCTCGGTGCTGTGGATGTCAGAGCCCATGTTGGAAAAGTTGAGACGGATGGCGGCGTTGAAAACGCGGGCAATGTCGAGGAGCTCCTCTTCGATGATGGAGATGGCATGTGGGCGACAGGTGGGGTTGCCGCACATCATGAGGACGGCGAACTGGAAGGAGGGGGCGTCCTGGGGGCGAAGAAGATGCTTGTGCTTTCTGAGCAGGTTGTCGACCTTGTCCGTCCTGTTGTCGAGAGCGAGAATGCGAAGGGCAGCCGTGAGGTTTTCGGTGGAGTGGCCGGCAAGGGAGATGAGTAGGGGTTGGAGACGGTCCTGCATCTCATCCTGGTCGTCTGCGATGTTGATCATGGTGGAATAGAGCGGGGCGGAGGGGACGATCTTGAAGATGTCAAAGAGGGTGGAGTGGACGATGTCGCGAAGATGGAGATGCTGGTCTACAAAGTGCATAGACCAGTGGGGGGCGGGAACGAGGGGGTTGTCGTTGTCAAACAGGCAGTCGTCGTCGTCGTCGTCTGAAAAGAATTCTTGTTCTCTGTCGTCGTCGATGACGGGATCGTGCTGTGAGCCCTGTTTAAAGAATGCTAGTGGGGAGGTGAGGAGCACGCGATAGAGTCGAGATGCAGGGATGTACATTTGGTGCCTCCACGCAACAGGTTCTCGAGGGCGGACCAGCCGAGGAGGGTGCGGATGTCGCCAACCATGTCTGGGACGAGACGCTTCTGGTGGGGGGAGCCGGTGGCGAGGAGGGTGACGAGGAGGTCGCGCCAGATCCAGAGGATGACGGACTCGAGGTTGTGTACGCCTGTGAGGGAAAAGGACTTGACAGGCTTGCCGGAAACACGGACGATGGCCACGGGGACGAACATGGTCGCGTACGCGCATCTGCATCTGGACAAGGGTCAGGGGCGGTGCCGCGGTGGTCAACAAGCAGTACGTGCCCTGCTGCTGCGGCAGCGATCTGGTCGAGGGCATCGCAGGCAAAGAGGAGGCATGTGTGTGCGACGGTAAAGTCGGCGCGGAACTCGAAGACGACGCGCCAGATGTCGGGGAGCCAGCGGGCGACGGAGTGCACTGCCTCTGAGAGGAGCTGATCTCTGCGGGAACGCTCGCGGAGGATGGCGCGCTTTGCCTCGCGGGAGAGCTCTGTGAGGAGCGCGGTGATCTCGCTCTTTTTTGCCCTGAGGTCGAGGGTGGGCGTGCGGGCGTGGGTGCGTTGGAGGGCGGCAGCTGCGGCGGTGACACGCCTGCGGGTGCGTTTTGGGGCGTTGTCGAGGAGGGGGAGGAGGTGTGTGCGTGCGAGGGCGAGCTGTGCGTCGGGGGGGAGGGCGTCGAAGCGGGCGAGGAGGGTCGACATGAATGTGGAATGCAACGAGGCTTCCATTCGGTTGGTGGGCACGTTGGAACCGCATTTCACTCAAAATCTTCATCATGTTGTTGTTCTCCTCCTCCTCCTCCTCCCCCTCCTCCTCCTCCCCTCCACATCTCGACATGTCCCGCTCCGCAAAGCAGAACCCCGCAGCTCGCAGTCCCCCCTCCACCGCACGCCGCCCCTCGACGCCCCAGAAGACTCCCCGCGACGACATGTCTTTGGACCATTTCCCCGCACCCGCCCAGATCGGATACCCCCGCCCCATCACCAGGATCGCACCCCCCTTCCTCGCCGCATTCCACGCCATGGAGGACAGCTGGCATATGACGGACGAGCTCATGGCCGAGATCGAGCGCGCCGACTACGTCCTATCCCAGCAGCAGCCCCCCGCCCCAGGCACCGCAGGCGTTGCATACGCTGGCGGCGCACAGAGCGGCCCCGTCTACGTCCGCGAGGCACCCTCCCCCCCGACAGCAGCGCCACCCAAGGACAAGCTCGACAGCGCACAGGCCCGCACCCGCCCCCTCCCAGCCAGCCCCGGCCACTCCCCCGCCGCCCACCAACACCCGGTCCGCGCCTCCTCCCCGGATCGCATGTCCCCCCCCTACCACACTCCCCAGGGCTCCTCCGGGGAGAGCCCCGACTACCCCGTCCACAAGCGCGACTCTTATCAGTCCTCCCCCGCCCACGCACCGACGCCACCCACAGCCCGCAAGTCTTCCAGTGCATCCAACCCCGACCCCCTCCGCGCAACCCCCCCTGCCCCCACAAAGTTCCCCAGTCAGACGCCTCCTCAGGCCATCAAGACCCGCACCCCAGACAAGTCCCTCCCCGTCCAGGAGGAGCCAGAGGACGATGTCCTCAAGGCTGACATCCACTACGATCACCCGCCCCGCCCGCCCCGCGACGACGACGACGATACCCTCATCGAGACAGAGACCCCTTATATGCGCACCCCCAACGACAACGACCGCGACCCTGACCCGGCCAGCTACACCCCCCGCTCCCCGAGCGTCTCCCTCCCGGACCAGTACTCTGCGCGCAACTACGTCCCCACCAACTCCCGTCTCGCCAACCTCACAAAACACCACCGCAACGGCTCTACAGACCAGCTCGGCCTCCGCAGCTTCGACGCCGTCGTCAACGCCAAGCCGCCTCCTCCTCCCCCCAGGCCACTGGACGAATCCCGTCCGTCTCTTTCTTTGCGTTGTTCCATCCAACAGAGAACTGACCACCTAGGTGCAGAGTCCACCCTCAGGCGTCAGCAGAGCCGCTCATCCAACGAAAATCGTGCCCCAGAGCGGCCCCACTCGGTCTCCAGCAATGCTCGCCCACCACATCCGCTTCAGACCCACGTCCACCGCGAGGACCACTATTACGACGACGCCGCAGCCGCCTACCTCCAGACCTACTTCCATTCCACCCGTCCCAACGCACCCATACCCCCCACCCCCCACAGCCAGACCGCAGCACCGTCCCCGTCCCCCTTTGTCTCCAGCATCCAGCCCAGCCCCGCTCCCCCCGTCGGCTCTCCTTATCCCTATCCGTTCACCCACGTACACCGCAGCTACCCCGTCCATCCTGTCCCCACCGCGCCCTCTTCCGCCTATGATCCCAACCACATCGAAGAGCAGCTCGCCCTCCAGATGCAAATGTATGCGCTCAACAACAACAATGCTGCCATGACCGATTCCACTTTCTCGCCCTCCTCCACGCCGTTCCCCGGCGCGGGATACAATCCCTGGGCGTTCCTCCAGGCCTCCAGGGCCTTTGGCGGTCGTCGATTCGACTCGATGAGTTTGCAGTCCTCGCCCAGCCACCAGCCCGTCAGCTTGCCCTTTCCCTCCCGCGGCAGGGGCCTCAAGCGGCGAGAAAAATCCTCCAACCTTCGCGGCCCCACCTCGCAGGGTGGGACGAGGCCAAAGGCGGTCAAGCCGCCTCCCCGCGTGGACAGCACGCAGCCGAGGGACACCAGTCCGGAGCCCTACTCCTCGGGCGAGGAGACAGCTGGAGAAGGCGCATACGAGGTCCACGAGGAGCCCGCCTGGGTGAACGGCGACGGCTACGACGATGGCGGCGACGACGCCGAGTGGGTCGACGAGGAGGGCGACAGAGACGAGCTGTTGGACCTCGAATATCATCCGTCCTTTATCTCCAACCCGGACAGAAGGCGACGGAAGTGGGATACCCGATGGGAGGCGCTCCAGCAAGCCGTACGTTTTTTTTTTTAATAAAAAAAAGGAGGGTAGGGTTATGCTGACTTGATTTTTTTTAGTTCCAAGCGCTGGACTCTGAGACGGATGCGACGATGATTCTCCTCGCGGCGCCGTCGCATTCGACACGGTTGCACGCGTTAACGTCCCGTTCCGTACGGCGCGACCAGCTGGTCAAGTCGCCCGCCATGATGCAGATGCGCACCGCCTTTAAAGGCATTGCCTCTCGTCGCAACACGATGCGCTCGCGCACGGCGACGGCCTCGATCATGGAACGTCTCCTCAGTATGTCCTCTTCTTCTACGGCAGGAGGAGGAGGGGACGGCGCCACCACCCCCGGTGATGGCATTGGCGGGGGTGGTGGCAGTGTGTCGACGTCCGAGGCGCGCGAGGGCGATCTGAAGCGTGCGCTCGAGACCACGCTGGGCAGTCTGGCGACGCTGAGGGCGATATACGATCATCGGGTGACGAGGTGGGAGGAAGAGATGGCCCGGATTTCGGATGAACGGGAGAGAGTGGAGTTGTTGTTGAGGCAGACGATCGGGGTAGGTTTACTGCCGAACTGAGGGATGCGGTGGAGGCCGCCAGGTAAGAAATTATGCATGTTTTTTTTTTTTTTCTTTTCTTTTTCGCTGTCTTTTTTTTTCTTCTGGTGTCAATTTCTCCAATTTCTCCTTTCCTATGAAGAGAGGGAAAAAAAAAAGGGTGGATACGTCTCAGAGGATTATGCATTGCTACGTCCAAGTCATGATCATCATTGTTACCCCTCGCACTCATGCATACGCACACATACGCACCTTTGCTCACGTACGTGTTGTCGACAACGCTTATGTTTTACCACACACCACAGACACACAGACACAGACACACTAGATGAATGTTCTCTTTCTCTCTTCCTGTCTTTACGCTCTACTACTGACGACTCGACGCTCGTTTTACATACATGCCATGGTTGTTGTATTTCTCCCTGACTCGTTGTACAGTGATGGTGCCACTGTGAAGAAGATTGTACATAGTTTGTACATACTGTATATACACACGACTTTTTCTTTATTTTTTATTTTTCTTACCTCGCTGCCAGCCTGGCACTGTCGGGATCTGTGTGAGATCATGATCATTCATTCCATCTCTTCAGTAGCTTTTCTTTTCCTTTTTTTTTGTCACGACATGCTAGCGATGTGTGCCTAGGTACCATGATGGCAACCGTGCCAATCTGCTGTCGCATTGCAGAGAAGCCTGACTGGATGGCTGGCTGGGATGAACCATCTTTTAGATCTAGAGGCAACGACGGGCAGCAGCGGCACAGGGGCATATATGCAACGAGGGAAGGGGGGGGGGGGGAATCTGACTATTTAAACTTGGTAGTACTCTATGTGAGCCGCCCTTGGAGGGCGGGCGGGACACTGAGGAGAGCTCGGACGGAACGGAACGTGTACATACGAGCGTTGATTACAGTGAGCAGGAAGAAGAGGAAAAAAAAAAAAAAAAGATGGGGATCGATTAGTGATGTCACGGCCCGGCTTTGGGGGGGGATTTGGACCAAGCCGGGGCTCTGAGCATAGGCTGGAATAAGAACATGCGGCGTGCACACTGCAAGGCTCACGCGGGCGGGCGTGGACAGGTCAGGGATGAGGGTGGTCCACCCACTGTCGTGCATGCGCACTGATAGACGCGCCGTCGACGTGTCCGCCGTTGCGCCAGTTGGCGTGTTTGGTGGCACGTTGTCGTCCGCGTCAGCGTCTTTGTGTGGCGGCGCATTGGCCGATGCATTTTCGTCGTCCTCGCGACTGCCATCGTGCTGGCAGTTGGCGCGTTCGCAGCGCGTCGTCCTCGTCGTCGACGTGTCTGTCGTCATGCCTGTTGGCGCGGCTCGTGGCGCGTCGTCGTCGTCGGCGGCGTCTGGCGTGTTTGGTGGCACGTTGCTGTCGGCGTCGGCGTCTTCGCGTGGGGCCGCATTGGCCGACCCATCCTCATCGTCCTCGTGTTCTTGCCGTCTCGCTGGCAGCCGGCGCGACGTCCTCGTCGTCTTTGTGTCGACGTGTGTGCCGTCATGCCTGCGGCCCGTGGCGTCGTCGACGTGTCTGCCGTCGTACCTGTTGGCGAGGCTCGTCGCGTGTCGTCGTCGTTGTCGGCATCTTCGTGTGTGTATGTGTGTGTGTGTGGGGGGGGGGGGGGTGGACTGACACGTTTTCGTTGTCCTCTTTGTCCTCGTGTTTGCGGTCGCGCTGGCAGTTGTTGGCGCATCGTCCTCGTCCTCGTCCTCGTCTTTGTCGTCGACGTGTGCCCCGTCGTGCCTGTTGGCGCGTTCCGTGGCGCGTCGTCGTCGTCGTCGGTGTCTTCGCGTGGAGGCCATCGTGCGTGCGCGTTGATCGACGCTTCATCATCGACGCGTACGCCGTCGCGCCAGCGCGTGTTTGGTGGCTCGGCGCCGGCGAGAGCTACTCTCAAACCTACTTGACGGACGACGTACGCGGTCAACATGGCTCCATCCGTCAGGTTCGTCTCAAACGACGCGAGTACCGACGGGCTTGAATTACTGTAAGTGGGTGTAGTTTTCGAGCGTGCTGAGATGCATCGCACGACTCGAAACATTGGTGAAATCCAATTTAGCGAACTAATCATTCATTTATTGAACATCGATAGTACGGACGCAGTCCACCAACTCGCTCGGCATCGTCTTCTCGCCCACCCGAACCACGATCAAACCGTCCGTCGCTACCCTTTTGTACTGCCCCCGTCCACGCAGAGCCACCAACAACGCCCCAAACGGCTGTTTCAGCCGGACGAAAAGACGCACCGCACGCGTCTGGAGATCAAGAAGAGACTCGCCATCCACGAAGTCGTCGTCGATCAGGGGACTGATCCAAGGATGGACGATGAGCAGCTGTCTCATGTCCAACAGGTTGTCCGTCGTTTCGATTTGCACGTCACCGAGAACGGGTGACGTCGCAGAATAAACGGAACGTCTGAAGCGGGAGCGGGAGCGGGGGTTTGATCCAGAGGAGAGGAGATGGACTTGGTCGAGGGGAAAGGTCAGACCACTGAGCCTTAGTCGACCAGCTTCGAGGCTCAACGGTCGGAGATCACAAAGTCGTTGATATAGATGGAGAATCGAAGAGGGGTCGGGAAAAGACCTTTGCAACGCCTTCACCATCTGATACATCTCGGTCGCCTCGATTGACTGCGGAAGATGTGGAGGCACGATCTGATCGTAAACGGTGAGATCAGAGGGAAGATAGCTGTGATGACTGCCCGAGATCCCCGTCCAGGCGAGTAGGGTGACATTATCCGACCGCGTAAGGATATGTTCCAACAAACGACCCACTGCTTGACTCCCCTCCCCGTATACCACCGGGAGCGCGACACCAAAGATTCCAAAAAGCGAATATGCAGTGTCTTCCTCCCGTGTCGTCTGTCGTTTTGAAGCCAAAAAAAGCTTCTCGCGCACCCGGTTCAAGCCTGGCTGAAGCGTAGCCAGCTCCTGGGTTGCGAATCGGGTGGCTTGCTCCATCTCTGAGAGAATGACCGGAGATTCCTTGTGATTGAACAACTCCAGTCCGAGGTAAGGTTTCCAGTCTTCAGTGTAGAACTGGATAACCTTGGATGCGACATATTCCTGATAGGTCCAGCCACGAGTGTTCCAGATGCTCCTCAACAAACAACCGACCACTTGAGACCCCGAAAAGACTCCAAGGAGATGGACGATCGTGAGTGCCGCACCACAATACCACCGGAACATGGCCACGACTGACTCTTGCTGAACACCCCGGTCTGACTGATTGACACAACACGTATCGCTCCAGGCCCATCTGAAACGGCGAGCGCGCACGAAAAGGCAGAAATGAACGAGCTTCTCGATCGTGATAGATGCAGGTAGTCGATAAACCGGGATGTTTTTGACCATCTCGAATGTCGGTTCTCCAGGCTGCCACCTGTGCGAGAACATGACATATGCGTAGAATGATTTCACCTCCTCCTGAATTCGCGGTAGATCGAGTCGATTACGGGTTGTCATGGATGATCGGAGTTCATCGAATATCGGGACGCTCTCGAAAGCTGCGGCCTGCGACGCCTTGTCGAGGAGACAGCCTGTGGTGACATCAATGAGCTCCCGTGGTATGTCGCGGATGGTGTATTCGACCACCTGTCGAATCAGCGGAGTGGTGTCAGTGTATCGTTCCCGAAGTTCTGATAAATAAGTCTGTGTAGCGTTCATCAATACAACAGACTCACTACGAAGTTGTGAATCGGGCGACTTGTCGAGTGCCGAAAGCATCATCTCGAATGCACCAAATGCCTCTTTGTAGCGACCCAGGCTGTACAATATAGTGTTTCTTCTTATATCCCTCGTATGAAGATGGGTTCGACTGGATGACCTGTTATCTATACCAACTCAATGTGGCACACGTACTCATTCATACCTTGTCGATTTTCGTCAACCGATCCTCCAACAAACCTACACGTGCCTTGCAGCACTTGACAATGAGATTATTGGCTTCCATAGGGCCAAGCGACAACGCATATGAATAGGATGCAATGGCTGCATCATGGTTCCCGGCTACTATTGCAGCATCACCCTGTGCGCCAAGCTTTTTGACAGAACGTCGCCGAAACTCTTGAGAAATCGTCAGATGGATTTCACACAAATTGACTGATACTCACCAACTTCCCAGCTCGCTAGTTCATCAGAGATATTCGTGACTGTCAAGTCTTCCTGCATCTTGCGGAAACATTTGTTCGCCTCCAGGATAAGATTGTTGGTTTCGAGAACAGAACAAATTGTGTGATAAACCCGCAACCTTGGAACTTTGAACTGGAAAACGTGACATTACTGTCGGCCGTTGAATTAATGCATCACCCGTACCTTTTTAGAGGCACCCAATACAACATTTAGTGAACAACGGGAAAGTGCCAACTTTGCCCATCCCATCAGAACGGTAGCGGGCGGCGAGGGGGCGAGTAACAACAGAGTAGAGTAAGCTTGCAGCGCCTCGTCATGTTGCATGGTTTTCAGTGAGTTGTCTCCTATCATCTTAAGCTTCGATATGCACCGATTTGTGAAATCTGATAGCAATGATTAAATTTCCGGCAACGACAAGGGAAGACTGACCATCAACCCAGTCCATGATGGACTTTGGATTCTCGGCGGTCATGACCTTTCGAAGACACCATATAGCATCATATATGCGATCATGCATATACAATGTTTCACAGTCATATTTCTGCTCATGTAGAGCAAGAACGCTCGTGGATACAGTGAGTCGATTACTGAGTTTTCGGACGGCCTGATCAAGTTGATTTAGACTTGCTGTGGATTACGATAGTAAAAACAGTTCGCAAATAGCGAGGGTAAGAACGAACCTGAGATATCATTATCTGTATGTAAGGACTTGATGTACTTGTTGAATTGACTGACCACATTTTGAGAGGCGGCGCGAACGTTGTGGAGTTCTGCGACTGTGTCCTGGAGATGAGCAATCTTGCGAGCTAATAAATGCGACTGTGAGCAAGACAGGGATCACATTGCTCAAAACGCACGCGAGTTTTCATCCTGAGAGCCTAGTGACTGGATGGTTTCGCAAACGTCCTCGTCGGTGACAGCGAGCGGGTCTGGGAAATGGTTGTGTTGTGTTTGCAAGAGGGGGGCCGCGCCGTCGAGAAATATAAGGTCCAGCAACATCTAAAAAAAATGAGAAAACGCCATCTCAGACGAAAACGCGACACTCACCTCGTCGCTGTATGGCAAAGGAAGGATGTCCCAAAGGTTTTGAAGAGTGATTTTCTTCTCCCCGCCTATCGCCATGGTAGTACCGTTGGGCGAGATGACCACGGACCGAGCACGGTGCGTATAGTTGATGGTAGTCCCAACTTGCTGCTGGGTTGTGGTGTTCCAGAATGAGACGCTTGAGCCAGCCGAGGCTGCGATGATCGTGCCGTTGTATGCCAGCACTATGCAATATGGATTTTTGGTACTGTGGATGGGCCATTTGGAAAGCCACTGCTTGGCAGACACGTCGAGACAGTGGACATCACCGTGGTGAGACAACACAAACAGCCTGTTGCTGTCGCTGGCCCACGCGAGGGCTCGGTTGTTTCGCCAGCCAACTTGAATCGGGAAGCCGACGAGAAGGCTGCCGTTGTGACTGTCGTAAACACGGACAGAGTCGCGTTTAAAAGTGGCAGTGGCGAGCAGCCGTCCGTTGGGCGAGAATCTCACCGCAGCCAACAAAAAGTCGTGTTGCAATTCGAGCAGTTTCTTGCCAGTCGATGCGGACCAAACGCAAGCAGTTTTGTCAGCTGATCCGCTTGCGATTCTCTTTGCATCTGCCGAAATGTCCACCGCATGCACGAACCCGTTGTGTTGGCATTCGACCGCTTTCTCGTATGTTGTCGCATTCCACACGGCCACTTGTCTGTCAGATGTCCCACTGACGATCCACTGGCCGTCTCGCGAGACAGCAATGTTCAGAACCCAACTTCCAGCGTCGATTTGGGTGCCGACTTTTTTGCCGTCTTCCACTCGCCATCGTCGAATCTTCCCTCCCTCGTCGCCGCTCACGACGTGCTTGCCATCCGCGAGAAAAGCGACCGAGTTTACAGAGCTGTCATTATCGATTTCAATCGCTTGGTCAACGATACTGGAAGGCTCCGTTGACTCCGTTGTCCCGGCATGGTGGCTGCTGTCCAAAGGTCGATTGGACTCTTGTGCTCTCGTCAGTGACATTTTGATTCTTTCTCATGTAATGCTCCCCTCTCGGTGTCTCCGTATCGATCTCTGTCGCAGCCTCTGGAGAAGACTGGACGTTCGCCTTTTTTGGCCCTATTGTCCTCGTCAGTGTTATCCATCAAGTCTCTTCTTCACAAGCTGACCTTTCTTTATCCGTAGTCTGGTGGTAAACATATTGTGAATGGTTTTTGCGTGGTGGGGAAGGGTAGAATGTCTGGTGGTCTGTTCTCGGTGTGTCAGTCCTTGCCTGGCAGACACGTGTGTTTGGCCCTGTGCCCTGGGCGCTTCTTTGTCTTATCGTTTGAATGCCCATCTGCAGGTTTTGTAATTTGCGAAACTTCAGTGATCAATAATCTAATGGCTGACACGACTCCGGATGCTCAAGTTGCACTAGTTGTCCTATATCTGGAAATTAGCACCTTTGGAAGGCTGCACCAATGGTTACCCTCCTGTGATAGAGCATGCCTACCACCTTCACAAGCAAGTGAGCAATTGTGGTGTCAATCTTGTTAGAGCTTGAACTCCTCACACTCACTCAAAGAGAGGGAATGCTTTAGAATATTGAAACTGGAGAATATGATACAGGATTTAACTACTTATATACTATACCCATGCATTAAACACATGTGACTATGTCATGATCTAGGCTATTGTGAAATGTGATATGTGTCAGATATTGTCAAGACATTGTATCACATTGCTGTAAGTACACATTTACACTAGCTATGGTAACATGGACTACATAGCAGGAACTGTGTTGCCATACCATTTACTGACATTTCCCGTACCTCATACCTACCTAGAGTAGTATTTAAACTTGTCCGTTTAGAATATGACACCTCAGCTCATTCTGACGAACCACGCTGAGGTGAGATACACATATTCTTTGTTTGTTATCTTTACTTATCCGACCCATAGATTCTCTATCTAGGTACATACTTTGTCAGCTCGTTCTGATGAACCACGCTGAGATTCTCTATCTAGATTATACCTTTTGTCAGGTTATGAGCCCTGCCACGATGTCTGAATCCACGAAGGAAGATTTGTATACTGTCCCAAAGCTCGAGGCCGATGGACGAAACTGGGTTATCTTCAAGAACCACTTGAAGTGGGCTCTCACTGCACGCAGAGTTGTTGACCACTTAATGGGCACAGCCACAAAACCTACGAAGCCCAGTGATGCTGCAAAACTGGCCGATATTGCTGCATATGAAAAGGAGCTTGCTGATTGGTTGAAACCAGAGTATACCTGTCGACAGCAGCTTGCCCGTGCCCTCCCTGACTCTACTTTGTGGAAAATCCTTCACGACGAGAGCATTGCACAGATGTGAAAGACTATCACGGCTGAATATGAGTCAAAAATGTCACTTGTGCAAGCAGACCTGTGGGCAAAGTTTCAGAATATCGCATGTCCAGAGAGAGGTGACTTACGAGCTCACCTGGACAAACTTAGGGCGAGCTGAGAGGAGTTGGCAGCCGTCAGCGTTACCCTATTGAATCAGGAGTACACGTCAAATATCATTCGCTCTCTGCCCTGGACTTACCAAAACTATGTTGCACACCTTTCCTCTGCTGCTCACCTGCTGAATAAGGAAATCTCTGCTGATGATCTGATGAACTATGTGCTGCAAGAGCATGATCGGCTTGCAATGTCATCGAGACATGAACCAAAGGAGCGGAGTGCAGCACTGGCTATCATGGGAAAGTCGTCCCGAGGAGGCGGCAACCAGAACTTGTCACAATGGAAACCCAAGGGGGTTTGCTGGAACTGCGGCGGAAAGGGACACAAAAAGGATCAGTGTCCAAGTCCTCTCCAGGATGGTACAGAGCAACCAAGCACTGGAGGAGGGAAACTGAATGGCCAAGGAAAAGGCAAGGGAGCTGAAAAATGCAATAGTGCCAACACTGCAGCAGCACACAACGAGAACGGTGCTTGGGTGACCTATGTGCTCGATGGCTATGATAGTGATGGGGATTCTATACCAGGTCTTATGGATGCCGAGTCTGATGACGAGGAAGACTGGTTCACCGAAATCGATGAGGATAAATGGACTACAGGTGTATACAGTGAATTTGCTCACACTGAACCTGATACAGCTGTGTTTGCCGTGATCGAGCCCCTTGAGCCTATAGTGTCTACCATGGAGCTATACGATTCGGGTGCTACCCACCACCTGTCCCCATATCGTGACAACTTTGTCCAATTCCGAGAAACTGCCCCGAGAACTTTTAATACTGCAAACCAGGAAACTTTTAGCACGATTGGAGTCAGTGACATGTTGGTTGACATACCAAATGGAGCTGAGATGACGACGATTCGCTTATCAAATGTCTTGTATGCTCCATGCCTCAGATTCATGATCATCTCAATTGGGCGTGTTGACAATGCTGGATTTACAGCAACCTTTGGAGGAGGTTGCTGCACTATCAAATCAACTGATGGGACTGTCGTTGGACAAATCTCAAAGTTGCCAAAAGGTCTTTATCGTGTGCAGCATGACACTTCAGGGACCATCCTTGCCATAGCTGAAAAACTCACCATTCACGAACTACATTGCTGTATGGGACATATTGGGTATGACACAGCTCGCCAGCTGGTCATCAAAGGCCTTGTCACTGGGATTGAACTGGACCAGTCAGGGGTAAAAGACCTGCCCGATTGTGAATCATGTATCATTGTAAAATCAAAAAGGAAATCCATACTGACTGAATGGGAAGGAACACGTGCCTCCGAGTATGGTGCAGAAGTCCATTCAGATCTATGGGGCCCAGCGCCTGTTGAAACACTGGGTGGTCGGCGCTACTACATGTCATTCACTGATGACAAGACCCGTGAGACACAGGTCTATCCACTCCACACAAAATCTGAGGCATTCGCAACTTACCTGAAGTATGAGGCATGGGTGGAGCAACACCGGAATGCTCGTATAAAGTGACTACACACCGATCGAGGTGGCGAATATATGAGCGATGAATTCACAGCTCACCTCGACTCCTGCAGCACCACCCGAAAACTTACTGTCCATGATTCCCCACACCAAAATGGAGTTGCTGAATGATTGAACGGGATCCTCGTGACAAAGATCCATGCAATGCTGCACAATGCACAGCTTCCCCAGTACTTGTGGGGGGAGGCCTTGAACCACACTATATGGCTGAAAAACCAGATGTCAACGAAAGCGCTTGCTGGTGCCACACCCTTTGCAGCTGTGACTGGATGACCCCCAGACCTTCCGAATCTCCATGTCTGAGGCTGCTGCATGTGGATCTGACTAGATAATGCCACAAAACTAGCTGGTCAGGCTGCCGAGGGACGATGGATGGGGTTTGACTCATAAAGCAAGGGTCACCGGGTGTACTGGCCATCAAAACGGGCTGTTAGCGTCGAACGGAACATTTGTTTTGCTAGGGAAATGGCCGACATTACCACTGGAAGTGCTGCCGACCTTGAGGGGGAGTGTAGTGACCCAAATGACAAGCCCGACAGCAAAAATGCACCTGAAAATGATGTTCCCTCATCAGAATGCTCCGAACTGCCTATCCCGACACCCAATCCCACTCCCCGATGTTCTGCACATGTCCCAAAACTGAGTCGATATGTGTGCAACATTCTTGCCGGCACTGGATCTGCAACAGGAACGGCTGCTCAGCCAGTGCTCCCAGCTGGTATATCACAGGAAAACTCACCTGCACTGATGAAAACGGCCAAAGATGTTGAGGGCGAGGCTGGAAATGAGGCTGCATTAGCAGCTACAGTGGCTGAGGCAGATAAAATGGAGCCGAGAAGTGTCGATAAGGTGCGGAAATGTCTGGATTGGCCAAAATGGGACGAAGCAATTCAGGAAGAGCTGGAATGCTTGTGAAAAGCCAGAACGTGGATAATGGTTGACAAGCCCAATGGAGTGAACATTGTGGGCAGCAAGTGGGTATTTAAAATCAAAAAGGGCGCTAATGGCGAAATAGAGTGCTACAAGGCTCGACTTGTCGCACAAGGGTACACACAGGTCCCCGTTGTCGATTATTTCGACACATTTGCATCTGTCACAAAGCTCGCCTCAATCTGAGCTGTTCTCGCCACTGCTGCAGCCAATGACTGGGAAATCCACCAACTCGATGTCAAGAGTGCATATCTCAATGGTGAACTCGATGAGTCTGAAATCCTCTATATGTGACAACCACCTGGATATGCCATTCCTGGACAGACACACCATGTTCTACGACTACTCAAAGCTATATATGGGTTGAAACAAAGTGGCCGCCGCTGGTATGAGAAGCTGTTGGAGATTTTGATGTCTCAGGGCCTATGCCGATGTGAATCAGACCATGCCATCTTTTTTCGATGCACTAAAAAGGACACCATCATCATCACAGTCCATGTTGACGACATGATGCTTGCATCAAGCAGCAAGGCCTTACTCGTGAAGACCAAGGAACTCCTCCGCACTGCAGTTGAAGTGTCAGATCTAGGAGAAATTCACTGGTTGTTGGGTTTTGAGATTAGACAAGATCGGGCTGCACGTACACTCTCTATTTCACAGAAAACATACATTGACTCTGTCATTACACGTTACAACCTGGAGGATGCCAAGCCACTCCCCATTCCGATGGACCCGAACTCAAACCTGTTGAAGTCCCAGTTACCGATGACAACAGATGAGATCTCCAGCATATGCGACATCCCATACCGTGAGGCAATCAGCTCACTCACATACGCTGCTGTTGCCACCCGCCCCAATATTGCATATGCTTTAGAATTTCTTCTACTTCTTGTTCTGGCACTCCTGATATGATATCTGGCAGAGGAGGAGGAGGACATTTTTGTGAGGGGAACTTGCCAATGTGGTAAGGGTGCAATAACACTAACCAAGCACTAACCAAACACAACCAAGCATACTAACCAAGCATAACCAAGCACACTAACTAAGCACAACCAAACATAACTAAGCACTAACCAAACACAACCAAGCATGCTAACCAAGCACA
>JBBPUL010000413.1:0-21051 GCA_038094675.1 Spongispora temasekensis | reverse complement strand
TTTTTGGATTACATTGTGAGTTATTCTTGTTTGTCTTCATTGATTGAGTACTGACTGTTTGTTTTTATAGAGTTTGTAGCATTCTGGTAGACATATTATAGATTAGTAGTATAGTATAGTACTTATTCATGTAATTAAGTACAAATAATATATATTTTTTATTTCACTATTTTTTAATATGGTCTGAAGCATTTGAACAAATAGTAGCCAGGTCTGTATACATCTGTAAAATCTGTGGAATCTGTGGACTCTGTGCAGCTCTATAGAGCTCTATATAGTAAGTCTGTGAAGTCTGTACAGCTCTGTAGAGATAGAGGTACTCTGTGGAGTCTGTACAGAAAGGGGCTAGTCTGTACAGGTCTATATTGGTGGGTACCTTTCTGTAGAGTCTGTGAGTCTGTGCAACCCTGCACAGCTCTGTAGAGCCAAGTGCTGGTTTGCTGATGTCCTGCCACAGGACTTCAGCAGATCAAAAACAACCCCAGTGGTACTCCCTATATGAATTGAATCTGCATGGACAAGGAGGCACAATATAGACATGATGATAGGAACTGCTTTCAGGTTGGAGGTGCTAGGCATGGACAAGCACCATGGCAACTTGAATGCAAAAAGAAGAAGAGCCAGAGTAGTGGGGATGGGAACTTGAATGGGGCACAGAAGGAACTGAGAGTCACAGCTGCTGCAACTGCAACTCCATTGCTGATGCACTCAGGGACCACTTATCAGCCCACCTCATCCACCTCCACCATCACAGCCCTGGCAGCAAGTTCCCAGCACTTCATAGACCTCACCTGCACCACTGTCTCCACCCTTGACAAGCAAGTGATGACCATACTCAACTCAGGGACCACCAGCCACCTCATTAGAGATGCATTCTATTTCTGGACTCTAGACCCAAGTGGAGGAGTGGAGATGTGAACAGCAAATTAGGGGACTTTGGCAATAAAGGGAGTTGGAGATTGTCTAGCCCTTCTCATCCTCGGGGAGAACAAGATACAGTGACCTCAAAAACCCTTTCCATACTAACCCCAACAGCAGTGTGTGCAGCTCACTGCCAATCACTGTGGGAATTTCGCTTAGCTTAGATGGGGATATAAATAGAACATACTCTTGGCTACAAAATCGCTCCCTGGGGCATGTGATTTGGTTCACACACTATAGAGATATGACCATTCTAAGACAGCCATGTCATAGAAAGAGTTTTTGAGCTTTTGAATTTACAGGGGTATTTGAATATTATTAGTACTTGGTATAGCCTCCTTTTGCTCTAAGCACTGCCTGAACCCTTCTAGGCATGCTTTCAATCAGTTTCTGACACTCCTTAACTAGTATCCTATCCCATTCCACCTGAACTCTTTCCCACAACTCATGAATTCCTCTAGGAGGGTTTTCATGCTCTACAAGCCTTCTTTTCAGCCATCCCCACAGATGTTCTATAGGGTTTAAGTCAGGAGACTGTGAAGGCCAAACCATTGTCCCAAATTCCTGCTCTTCTAGCCATTCCTTGATCTTCTTGCAGGTATGCTTGGGATCATTGTCTTGCTGAAAGATGGTATCAGAAGAATGAAAACCATTATACTCCAGTGTTTGCTGGAGCTCATCCTTCAAAATCTGAAGGTAGAGGTCTCCATCCATCCTATCATAAATCTTGGAAGCAAATCCCACTCCCTCCCAAGTCATACAGCCCCACATCATCAAAAGAACCCCTTCCAAACTTGAGGGTCCCATCTACTAGCCTATTACTGAGCCCTTCACCTGAACTTTTCCAAGCCCATTTGTGCCTAAAAACTCTAGGCGATTGATTTTGGTCTCATCAGACCATATTACCTTTTTCCAGTCCTCTGTAGTCCAATCCTTATAAGCATAAGCAAAATCTGAATGAGCCTTGTGATGTCTAGCTGAGAGAATAGGGCATTTGGACTTGACTACAGCCTTCATACCAGATTTCTTCAAGTGAAGATGAACAGTACTGGCAGAGAGAGGCTGATTGATGATATTGGAAAGAGCTTTGGTGACTTGAACAGCATTTTCAGCTCTGCCAGAGGAAATAAGATGCTGGGCATGGTGAATATTGGTAGGGGAAAGTTTTGAAGGATGACCTCCAGTGGCTTTAGAAGTGGCAGAGCGCTTCTTGGAGCGAAGTTTGGATATAGTAGAAGGGCTGACACCAGTTTCCTTAGCAACAGCTTCACCAGAGAGGCCAGCATCAAGCAAAGAAAGAATGGTGTTTTTATAGTGAGAGAGAGGGATTTAACTATGATGGCAGTTGAGAAACAAGGAGTGTGTGAACTTTTTTAAACTTATACATGCTGTTTACATGCATATATTTGTCCCTACAAACAAATAATAACAAATATCCAATGATTTGGCTGAGATTCTAGTTATGATTTCAAAAGCTCAAAAACCCTTTCTATGACATGGCTGTCTTAGAATGGTCATATCTCTATAGTGTGTGAACCAAATCACATGACACAAGGAGCAATTTTGTAGCCAAGAGTATGTTCTATTTATATCCCCACCCAAGCTAAATGAAATCTCCACAGTGATTGGTAGTGCACTGCATGCACTGCCATTGGGGTTAGTATGGAAAGGGTTTTTGAGGTCACTGTATGGCTGCACCTAACTAGATGTCTCCTAGTACCAGCAGCCAGCCTCAACTTACTTTCTGTTAGGCACATGGTTTCAGCTGGCTGGGACTTATGCTTTACTGGTGTTCCTCCTTCTTGTCACATTGCAAAGGACAGCATCAACCTAGAGTCACTGCCAATGTTAAATCATCTGTGCCCCATATCTCTGGAGTTTATTTGACCCCCCCAGCCAACTGTCTATCACCTTTCTGCTTTTACGCCACCTGCGCCAAGCCCAGACTTGTGGCATGCATGGCTAGGCCATGCCAGAAGCAGGATTTTCAGTCTCTTGTCCTCATCCATTAGGTCACCTCCTGTGCTTACAGAGGAGCAAACCAAGTGCAAGAGCTATGTCATAGTGAAGCATCCATGCTGGCCTTATTCATCCTCCACCTCTTGTCCATCAACAGCATTCCTTGAGCTGGTGCACAGTGACATCTGTGGACCTTTTCCCATTGGGACACTCCATGGGAAGCACTACTTCATTCTCTTTCTGGATGACTGCACCAACACCATCAATGTTTAGCTACTTGCTACTGTTGCAACCTCATTCAAACTCGCCTCCTTTTTCTCATCTCAACGGTGTGGCACACTGCATTACGTAATATGACGTCACTGGTCTAGACCAATCACGTGACATGACATCATTAATGATGTCAGAGGTCTGGACCTCCTTATCTCTTATCTATGACCTCATTAGTCTGGACCGCCTCATGGTAGACACATGTAGCTTACTAATGCCTCATGTATTTAATGTAGTAGACAATATATATACCAGGCCAAGAGTCGAGCTGTCCCCAGCTTCGACCTTTTGTGTCTTTGTGACCTAAGTCGCAGTCCCCCTTCCTCAGTTCCTTTTTCTTTGTGGTTAGTAGAGGCCAACGGTCGTGTCCTTGCTAGGTCACTTCATTAGGTCGAAGCTGCCCATACATCCTCCTCTACTGTTTGCGCCGGATACACACGCGCCCCGCTCATCGTCGTTACTCGTTGTCAGAAAGCCGATCCACAGGCGTGAAGTGGTCATCGCTCTATCGGGAGTGCATTTGCTACGTGATAGCTAGGAGACAATGACTCCTATACAAAACCGTTTGAGCTGCGCACGTCGGGCGCTACACTTGGTTCACTTTGCTAAGGCATAGACCTCATTCGAGAGGACATGCTTAGCTGCCAAGAAATAACGATCAATCCCTATCGCACATAGTGGGTCAGTGCAGCTGTTCTGGGCAGTGCAATCCAGCGGAATCGCAGTCTCTTCCGAAAGATCTGCAGTCTCGGCGTACTAAAACGTCAGCCGTAGCCAGGCAGAACCCGGTTCCCCCCCCCTTCGACTCTCCGGTCCCGAGCCGGCGTACAAGACTCATCCCCGTGAGACGAAATCCTCGTGGAGCCCTCTTCGTGGTAGTGGCAAGCGAGTTTCCTTTTTTTTTAGTACATGTGCACTATCGGCTACGAATTTCTCGCCATTCGTAAAGTAGCCCCAAAACCTGAGTGGGACTGGACTGGAAACACGAGTTTTCAGTTAGAAGCAGCAAACGTTCCCCCTCACCTCCTCCAACTCTTTTTCGACGCTCGCCGCACCACTCCCCCCTCATCTAATCCCTACACAGCCACCGCAAACTTTTTGATATACAAAAATGTCCAACACGGCGATATCTCAGAAGATCGACGACTTGACCGATCAATTGTCGGGCCTTCAGCTCGACGTAACAACAAGGGCCAAGCGCACGATAGGAGATCCCAGTCTATGGGACGGGAACAAGACGACGTTCCGGCTTTGGTGGGCCAAGATGAAGCTCTACCTGAAAGTCAAAAAGCTGGACCGTCGAGAAGAGACCTACGCAGTGGTCACCCGTTTGATAAGCGACGCCGCCCCATTCGCTATCAAAACACTCGAAGAATTCGGGGATAAGGATGTCGACGATTGGCCCTCGGTAGCAGATATCGAGACCGAACTGATGACATATTTCGTTATAGGCTCGCTTCGCCACGAAGCCTATAAAAAACTATTAAACTTAAAACAAACTGGCGATTTCACAATTTTCATGAGGGACTTTGCGGCGCTCTTCTCAGATGCCAAATGCAGCAATGAAGAAGCAGTGCACCTGCTAAAAAGAGCAGTGCAATATAAGATCCACATCGAGCACAAGTTACATGGTGCAACGCTCGATGATAACGATTACAATGGATTGGTTGATGCTTATACAACCATCAATCAAAAATTCGAAAGGATCGCCCTGGCCAGGCCTAGTATCGGCCCCTCTGCTTCTCGAACTCCTAGCGCTCGTCCCTTTGGCGCTCGTCCCCTCCCGCATCCCCCTGTGCCAGGACAATGATTTACTCCCACGGGTCTTCAACCCGGACAAGGCGCTCCAATGGAGATAGATCGTCAAACCCCGTGCATGCCATCCACCCCGGACAACCGAACTTGTTTTGGTTGTCAACGCAAAGGTCACATTTGGGCAATGTGTCCTACAAATCCTTCTCGCCGCCCCCGTAATCGTGCCTTGTACGAGGCTAGAGAGGCAATCTCCTCTCTCCCTCCGCAGCACCCAGGGTACACTGCATCCTGGAACCCCCAACAGCAGCAAACATCCGCTCCGCCCCCGCCCCCACAAGCGCCGCAACCAGCGGCGACAGCCCACCATCAGGCTTGGATGACGGAAGAAGCCGAGGCATACTGGCGAGATCGGCTCACAGTAGAAGCACGTGCCAAGGTGGGTTTTTGAGGCCGACTTCAGATATGAGGGTGTCTGAGGTCTCAGACCATGTTTCATTTAGCAATACTTCTTTTTACGAAAATGTTTTAAATACAAAAAATAGTGTTTCGGACTATGTACCTGTTTCGGAAGTTTTTGATTCTTATTATGATGAACCTGAATGGGAAGAAATAGCACCTGTAATTAATTCTGTCGATTTGTCCTTCTCTTTTAATTATGAAGTGTTTGATATGCGAGAACTTGCCAAGATGGCTCAGGATGAAAACTATGAGCCTGTCTCGTTCTCATCACACGAACTGTCATCTCGATATGGTAGCCCATCAGACGAATATTCCGCCGCGAAGCCTCAATTGAGCTCGGCCCCGGAAGAAAAACATTGGATGCTTAATTTCGCACAAATACAAAAAAATACTTTAAATTATGAAATCCCTCACCAAATTAGAATGATGCCATATAAGACATGGCACCTACGAGAGAACGCTCTAGAAGTGGAGCTTAAACTACGAAGGAATGACCAATCATCGGTCTGGGTATCCGCTTTAGTCGACAGCGGAGCAACTCATTGTTTTGTCGACCAAGGTTTTGTGACCGCCAACGCTATCGCTTGCGAAGAATTGGCTCGACCAATAGAAGTCAGAAATGCAGATGGATCTGCAAACATGGGGAGAGGAATTACCCATGTTTGTCAAGTACACGCAGAAATGACGGATGGCAACAGGATTGCCTACTCTTTTCCACTAACACTATACATATCCAACTTAGCTACAAACGCAGTTTTCTTAGGATACGAATTTCTTAGACAGTATAACCCCTCTATCGATTGGAGAAATCACACTATGACCTTTGACCATTACGATGGTGTGAACGTAAATGAAATATCTCTGGAAGAACAAAAACAAATAAAAACGGAAGTTCCTAGTGAATTTCATGATTTCTTAGATGTCTTTTCAGAACACAAATCTACCAGAATGCCACTATGAAAGACGTGGGATCATGCAATCGATTTGCAACTGAACTTTGTACCGAAAAAGGGCCGTGTTATCCCTATGTCTCAGACAGATCTACTGGAAATTCGCAAATTCCTCGATGGAGAATTAGAAAAAGGCTATATTAGACCCTCGAAGTCGCCTCAAACGGCGCCGGTGTTTTTTATACCCAAAAAAGACGGAAAAAAGAGATTGGTTATGGATTACCGTTACCTGAACGACAGAACGATTACTAATGCGTATCCATTGCCTCGCATTGATCAACTGGTTGATCGGCTCCGTGGTGCCGACATGTTCACCACGCTGGATCTTCGTTGGGGTTACACTAATGTGCGTATGAAGGAAGGTGACGAATGGAAAGGTGCCTTCGTTACGCCATTTGGGTCGTTTGAGCCCCTGGTTATGTACTTTGGCTATAAAAATGCACCTGCTACGTTCCAGGCCATGATGGACGACTTGTTTCATGATCGTTATGATAATACTGGTGCCTACCTAGACGATCTCATTATTTTTACTACTGGATTATCTCGTGCTGAGCACACGCAAAAGGTTCGTGAAGTTCTACAGATCTTGCAGGAAAATGATCTTTATTGCAAACCATCTAAATGCTTCTTTTTTAAATCGACGGTCGACTATCTGGGTATGGTCGTATCTAAAGACGGGGTAGACATGCAACAAAACAAAACAAAAGCAATCGCGGAATGGCCCCAACCGCAATCTGTAAAATAAGTACAATCGTTCTTGGGACTATGTAACTATTATCGACGCTTTATAGAAAACTTTGCACATACGGCAAAACCCTTGACGGAGTTAACTAAGAAGGATGTTCCATGGTCCTGGGGACCAGCACAAGAGGAAGCATATTTAACACTAAAAGAGAAATTCACAAAAGCCCCACTACTCGCATACCCAGACAGTACAAAAGAGTTAAGGGTAGAAACAGATGCGTCAGACATCGCCACTGGAGCAGTGCTCTCCGTACATTGTGAAGATGGTCTCTGGAGACCCTGTGCTTTTATCTCGCATTCCTTTGACACAGCAGAACGTAACTATCCTATTTATGACAAAGAAATGGCCGCTATCATTTGTGCGCTCAAAGAATGGCGTCATTATTTGATTGGAAGTCCTAGATTCGAAATCTGGACAGATCATAAGAATCTGGAATATTGGAAAAAACCCCAAACCCTATCGCCACGCCAAGCTCGATGGCACGCCACCTTACAAGAATTTAACTATGTTCTAATCTATAAACCGGGATCTACCAACGCAAGGGCAGATGCCTTATTGCGAAGACCCGACCATGGCGATGCAGTGCAGAACCTCAATGAGAATATTACGGTACTACCGCCGCAGGTTATCATCAACGACGTACATTTAGAATCATCATTCCTGGAGAAATTACAGAAAATGTCAAAAAACCTAAAAATACCATCGTCCGTCACTTGCTGGTTCGACGAGAGTCAATCCGTATTTATTAACGACTCAAATCGCGTATTCGTACCTCCTGGTTTGAGGATAGAACTGCTCACACTCTGCCATGATTCTCCAATTGCTGGACATGCAGGACAACAGCGCACACTATCTACCATCTCTCAGCACTTCTTCTGGCCTGAGATGAAAAAAGAAATTAATGACTATGTTGACCGTTGTCAAATCTGCGCTCAGTCAAAATCGTTATCACGTCCTCCGGCAGGAAAACTTGCACCATTACCTATTCCTAAACATCCCTGGGAGGATATTTCAGTTGATTTCATATCTGGATTCCCTGCAGTAAACGGCCTAGATGCCATTTGTGTCGTCATAGACCGATTCTCCAAAGAAGTGGTGTTTACACCATGCGCTAAATCTATCAACTCTAAAGAGCTGGCTATACTATTCAGAGATCATGTTTGGTGTAAGCACGGGCTGCCTAAAACAGTTGTTTCAGATTGAGGACCGCAATTCTCTTCTGCATTTACAACAGAGTTGTGCAAATTGCTTAAGATCGAGCAAAAGCTCTCTACCACATACCACCCGCAAACAGATGGACAAACAGAATGAGTAAATCGAGATCTCGCACAATATCTCCGCTGTTATGTATCCAAGAATCAGGAATCTTGGCCCGAATACGTCAAAATGGCAGAGTTTGCCCATAATAACACTGTTACACATGCTACTGGTAGCATCCCCTTTGCAGTTACTAGAAATTACATGCCACGCATGGGTTTCGAAGTAAAACATGATACATCCATCGCAGGACGATTTCAGACGGAGCTGGGAAAAGCACATGCCGAAGTAGAAAATGCCCTTAGTGCTAATGCGGAAAAGATGAAAGTGCAGGCTGAAAAGAAGAGATCCGCTGCACCGGAATATAACAAAGGAGATTCCGTCTGGTTATCCATGGAACATTTACAATTACCCTATGCTTCTGCGAAGCTTACTCAAAAATGGATCGGGCCGTTTGAAGTTTTGAAAACATCTCCCAATACTGTCACTTTACGACTGCCGGCCCGCATAAAAATACACCCCACAGTCAATATTTCTCGCGTCAAACCATTCAAAGATCAGTTGCCGGAACAGCCCATCAGCAAGCCTGATGCGGTACATATATCTGAAGATGGATCTGAGGAATTTGAAGTTGAGTCCATTCTAGACTCGCGTTCCACTCATCGGGGACTATCCTATTTAGTCAAATGGAAAGGATATGACGTCAGCGATGCTACCTGGCAGTCAGCTGCCGATCTTAACAACGCTTCTCTGGCAGTAAAAGAGTTTCATCGTAAAAATCCGGCTGCGCCTAGAAAAGTCCAAGGAGTAACTCTCCACGAATTCGCATCCTTATTTTATGACTCCGGTTGATCTGGAATCTCAACCTAAAGACGGGGTAGTGTTGCAACCTCATTCAAACTCGCCTCCTTTTTCTCATCTCAATGGTGTGGCACACCGCATTATGTAATATGACATCACTGGTCTAGACCAATCACGTGACATGACATCATTAATGACGTCAGAGGTCTGGACCTCCTTATCTCTTATCTATGACCTCATTAGTCTGGACCACCTCATGGTAGACACATGTAGCTTACTAATGCCTCATGTATTTAATGTAGTAGACAATATATATACCAGGCCAAGAGTCGAGCTGTCCCCAGCTTCGACCTCTTGTGTCTTTGTGATCTAAGTCGCGGTCCCCCTTCCTCAGTTCCTTTTTCTTTGTGGTTAGTAGAGGCCGACAGTCGTGTCCTTGCTAGGTCACTTCAGCTACAAACGATCAAGTGCTTGAGGTATGGAGAATAGTCAAGGTGTGGTGGAAGAACAAATATGATGCATGGGTGAAGGCTCTCCAGATGGACAATGGAGGGGAGTATATCAGCAGTGAGTTTGAGAGGCAGCTGTGCAATGATGGCATTAAACATCACAAGTCTGTCTCTTATGCTCATCAGCAGAATGGCAAGGCAGAATGGGCTGTCCATACCCTAGAGGGGAGGGCACATGCATGCCTAGCCCAGGCTGCTCTCCCCACCAGATATATCAGCAAAACTTAAACTTAGTCACAGTATTTGGTACAGCTGACAGCGCAGCACAGTCAACCACAGTTGAGAGACAGCCTCTGACAGTCAACCACAGTTGAGCACAGTTGAGCACAGTATTTGATAGAGCTGACAGTGCAGCCACAGTCAACCACAGTTGAGCACAGTTGAGAGACAGCTGGGTACAGTGTAGCTACAGTCAAGCACAGTTGAGAGGCAGCTGCCAATACAGTGCAGCTACAGTCAAACATAGCCTATTAGCAACTTGTATGTATAGTTAAATTTGCACAATATATATTCACTACATCATTTTCATTCATTGTATACATAATGAACATAGTACTACATCTTAAGATTTTCGAGCTAGAATACTTAGTCAGGGTCAAATCAAACTGGAAACATGTATGCACAGTTAAATTTATATAACATATGTATATTCACAAATAGTATACACCACCAATTAGTAAGAAGGCCCATGTTGCTCTTTATACTGGAGTAACATGAGTGATGATCAACTGGGAAATGAAATTCCACACTCCTGCATCATGCGGTGCACCGTTCCAATCTTTGCCTCTATATTCAGAAGACGATGTTGGGCCCAGCAAGCCTGAAATTCATGAAACTGTTCCATCACAGCATGCTCTTTGGCCATGCAGCCAATAAGTTTCTTCCTGGCCATATGAACACCCCGTTGTGCACACATTGCCTCCAGGAGGAGCTTCACACTGTAGTGGATTGTTTCCTCATCATCTTTGGAATCCAATCCCTAGAACACATTGAGCCTGCATTGATAATCTTGAATCCATACTCACATCAATGGTTATATTGTTAAAATAATAAGAAGCATTGTCAAGTGGTGAGGAATGATGCAAGTTGACCTCTATTTCAGCCAACTGGTTCAAAGAAGAACATCTTCACACAATGCATCCAGAAGACTCATGGGCAGTGGAGCATCAATATTTGCCAAGAGAGGGTTTGGGGAGCAAAGGAGTGGGAGGAGATGTGACAGTGGGGGTAGAGCCAGGCGAGGTCACAGGAGAATGAGTGAGGGGTGGGTCTACAGGATGAGATGATGCAGGCAATGGATTTATGCATCTGGGCAGTGAGAGTCCATGTGCTAGGCTCTAACTGTCTTTGAAGATATTATTCTTTTCAAGTTTGCACTGCTGAGTCATTTGAGGTGGTTGGCAGAGTGGAGACATTGAAGAGTGAACTGACATGATGGTGGAAAATGGCACGAAGTTGGACTCAAGCAGAGAGAAGTGTCTGCCGATTACCAGAGGCTGTTCACTGTTTGGATGAGATATGACATGCTTGGTGTGGCATTATTGAAGTGGAGCAGTGCTGCATCATGATGCAGACTCTGGACTTGAAGCTTGAAGCTTGAAGGCTTGATCGTCCTTGCATGTTTTCACTAGGGATTCTATCATGACTACATAATACTATGTAAGTAATGAGCAAGCACATTGCATGTCAGATCTTTTAGAAATATTAATGATTGTATTGGCCTGATGAAAATGAGAGAAAAATAAACTAGCACAAAGTATCAAACATAACCCAAATAATGCCGATGTTTTGAATGATTTCTGTGGGTTGCATCTGTGGCACACTTGCACAACAATGCATGCCAGTTGCAATACTGTCTATATGCAGTGTTCCAGGTGGTAAGGGTTATGTCACAGTGCAGGACTATACTCTAATCAAGTAGCAGGTTTGGAGGTGACCAAGCTTGGGCTTCTACTAACCCTTGTAGTTCTTAAGATAGAGTTAGTGTCATACAACTCACAATGGTAATATTAGATACTGTCCAGATCCAATTCTGAGGTGGGACTGGAGGCCCAATCTATGCCAAAGTCTGCACTCTGAGTATTGTCAATGTCACCCTCTCCCTCTAAGTTATCACCATTGTCATCTTCATCTGAGTCTCCATCATCTTCATCTGAATCTTCATGGTCTTCATCTGAGCTATCTTCCCCCGAGGCTGAGTAGCCTTTGACCATGTCAGGAGCTTGCTGGGACTCGAACTTGTGAATGTTCATGGCATAGCTTATACTGGTGTCTCTGATGAGGATAAGAGCTGCATTGAGCTTATCATCGACATCTGCCATGTATTGTGTGGGGTACAGGGTCTGCTGGTATTAGTATAAGCATAGGAAAAGGGGTACTTGTACTTATGCCCACTGCAAAATCTTATCTGTCAGTAGTGCTTGCAGATGTGACATTGATAGGATGCAGTCCAGTGCAGACCCATATGTGCACCTCAATTGCCGAAATGTCGATCCAAGTGATACCATGGGTGACAATGGGTCTAAAAGCATTGGACTCATTTCTGATAGGCTTTCACCTGTTTCATGACATGGCGACCCTGTTGGCCAACCATTTCATGACCTCTGAGTCAGAAGAGGAGGTCCAATAGCATGGTAATGACTCCTTGATGATAATCTTCACCATGGCAAGGGTTTTTGGGAAGCTTTTAATGTACTTTGCAAGCTTTCAGCTGACGGTGTCTGTGGTTTGTGAGAACATGCATTCAATGAAGAGGTAGGGCTGGGGGCAAGACAGAAGGGGATGATTGGACATGGAGCACATTCAGATATGCTAAGATCATTTTTCCATCAACTCGAGCATTGGTGTATAGTTTGACAGTGACTTCATTCCTTCCATTGTTGAAGGTCAGAGGGATGAGATGAATCACATTCCAGAATACTGCTTGAAGTTCATTGAAGGGTGCCTTGTGGACATTGTAAGGCATGATAATGATCAAGTCATGGTCCTTTGGAAAATATGTGAGTCTTGAGAAAAATGGATCTGAGTTATATGAATGTGAACAACTTAGAAAAAGATTACCTTGCTTGGAATGAAGGTATGTCTTCTCCTGGTGGTTCGTCTAATGCATGCATGACATAAGCATATTCACATTTGTTGACTCCTCTAACTGTTTCAATTCATATAGTCACATCGAATTTAGCTGGATTGAATAATACCTTGTACTCTTCTGGGGCACGCATTTTTTGCAACACATCAATGATCTTTATACACTTGGCTGTAAGTAATAGTTACTTTAGTTGAACCTACTGTGTACATTTTGAATTATCATACCTATCTCGATTTTCGAGTCAAGGCTGGCAGTGGTGACTGGGGCATCGGGAGTGTCAGTCAGGTCTTGATGCTTGATGCTGCTGTCATTTGCTAGATATTTGTAGTTGGCTGCCCACTGAGGTCTGGTGGGTGAGTGGCCTTTCTCTTGTACTTGTGGTCTAGTCTAACTGAAGGGCTGAGTCCCTACATGTGGCCCATAGAGCCTTAATGCCAATTCACTATCTATGGCTTGTGGCAATAGGTTCTTCAATAATGTTCAGCAGTTCCATTAGGAGTGAAAACAGTCAGCTCAGTTGAGCCTTGACTTACCTGACTGAAAGGTGAATGGAACATGATTTATATAAGAATAAGTAGTGGATTTGGGTTGTGGACAAGCAGTACAGCTCATTGTGGACAGGCCAGTTGAAGACAGTTGTCATGGTCACAAGTTGCACTAGACACCACAGTCACAGTTGGTTGATAGTTAGGCACAGTTATAGAGTCAACTCAAGAAGATGCACTTGGTGGGGTCATGAGTGGGTTTTCATGATGGTCACTTACTGAATGACAATGGGCAACAAAAAAATCAATATAGATGAAGGATTGGAGAATTATGACATAAATACATCAAATGATATAGGATAGTACAGATTCCTGGAATGTTGCATCAAGACTGTATGCCTGACTCAAGCAGTTCGAGACTCCTCAGGGAGTCACTTACCATCTCAGCCAACCTCTAAGATGATGCTATCTCTGGCAAGATAACCTTATCCCCATTGCAGAGGTGCTTGATAGGGGATGGAATACACCACCAGCATCCCCACCTCCTCTACCAACCCTTCCAGGGTCACTGATGCAGATCAATGACATAATGGGTGATTGGGGTATTCATGATGCTGACATACAGGAAGACCAACTGCCAATGATAGAAGATATTCACATGACAGATCCAGAACACAAGGAAGCTTGTTCAGTCATGGAATTCGAAGGAGCAGCTAAGATATTTGATGATGGTGAACTCTTCCTTGACCGCTTTAACATAGACACCTATTCCTTCCAGCACAAATAGAACATCTACTATTCATTCACAACTAAGAAGGAATGGAAGTTGACAAAGTTCTTACTATGCTCCTCGCTTAGCATGGCCCAAATCAACGAATATTTGAAGTTAGAAACTGTGCATTTACATCCACACAGATATTAGCATGAACAATTTGCTGATTTGACCACATTTCCAAAGACACATAACCTCAACCTGTCATTTTGTACTGCAAAAGAGCTTCACAGTCATGCTGAATTGCTTCCTTCTGGTCCACAATGGAAATATTGCCTCATACCAACAGAGCAGCACACCACCTCGCCTGTCTACCTTTACTACTGAGATACTCTAGATTGTGTCGAGCTTCTATTTAATCATCCATACTTTCAGGATAAGATGGATTTTGTCCCTCAATATGTCTACAAGATCGCAGAAGGTGTTATCAAATGTATTTACAGCGAATGGCTTACTAGAAATGCAGCTTGGAGGATGCAGGTAAGTTCATTAAATCATGCATACATTGTTCTCGAGTTGAGTCTGTCCATAGTCAGAACTACCTCCTGGATCAACACTTCTTAGTGTCATCCTCTTGTCAGACAAGACAAATATCATGTCCATAACAGGTGGTCATGTTGCTCACCCCCTACTCCTTAGCCTTACAAACATATGGATGAAGCATCATAACAAGGCCTCCAATCATGCTTTCCTCCTGGCAGCACTCCTTCCCATTGTCCAATTCATTCACAAGAATCCAAGAATTCGCACACTCCTTAGTGATAGGCTTGTACATCAATGTCTTGACATTGTTCTTGAGCCTCTCAAGCAAGCTGCCAGACTGGGCAGGATGATGTCAGATCCCAGAGGAAACTTACATCTTGGTTATACAACCATAGCCTCATACATCATTGACATGCCTGAGGTAGGAATACTGGCAGGCATCTGTGGATTGACTTCACACATCAGAATGGCAATTTACAAGAATTTTGGAGACCCTTTCTGCCATCCACCTCACTTTGGAGAGACAATACTACATCAACTTGCATCTATTTCTGTGGATCCTCTCAATGTCGAAATTTCTTTTGAGGCTTGTGAAACATTCTGTCTGAATGGTGTTTCAGACCTGTTTTGGTGTGATTGGCCATTATATGAACTATCCATATTCCTCACTCCTGAGCCACTCCACTACTGGTTTTGGGAATTCTATGATCATGACTTTGGCTGGTGCTTGCTTGTTGTTGGTCCAGCAGAGATGGACTTTCAATATTCAGTCTTAATGCCAATTGTTGGTCTCTGTTACTTCAATAGAGGTGTGTCAACACTCAAGCAGGTAACTGGGCATGTTCAATGAGACCTGCAGTGCTACATTGTTGCTGTCATCACCAAGGCAGCTCCGTTACACTTTGTTCATGCAATCCATGCTCTCATCAAATTCTGGTATTTCTCTCAGGCACCTATTACCTCTGAAACCATATTGAAGAGGATTGCTGATGCACTACAAGAATTTCATGACAACAAACATGTTTTCATCAATTTGGATGCTCACCGCAGGAAGAAAGGCAGGGTTATAAAGCACTGCCAGCAAATTCCCAAGCTAGAGTTGATGCAGAGTGTCATGCCAAGTATTGCTGATGTAGGCTCACTCTTACAATGGTCTGCTGACACAACAGAGCATGCTCACATCAGACTCATTAAGGACTCTGCCCAGGCAAGCAACAACAAGGACTATAATTCTCAAATATGCCGCTACCTTGATAGACATGAACTTTTTGACAATGCAACAGCTCTTATGCTTGCTGAGAGTTGTGACATGGACTCAGAATTGGAGAGCAAGGATCCACAGGAGCCCAATTACACTGCCATTGATGAGATAAATACATCTCACCCCACAATCATCCTTTCTAACATATGGGGCCCCAAGCATCAATCAACTCTCAAAGCATTCAACAAACTGTGACAGTCTCTTCTCTGCCTTTTGAAGACTTACAGCTATGGTTCAAGGTATGACTACAACAAAAGTCTGTCCATGATGCTTCAGATGTCTGTCCAACATTCACTGTTAATGCAAGCCTACCTGACTGCCTTTAGAAGTATTGCCGTTTCGATGCAGCAGTCTTTACCATGGATGAGTCTCAGATTTGGCCAAAGAATGGTCTAACAGGTACAGAGTACATGTGAACTAGTATGTTGTACATGGCTGATGATGGCTGTGATTCTATTTATTGATAGGGCATGTTGTCACTCAAGTCCATATAATCTTGCATCCCATTGCCCCTAAAGGGACTTATCCTACATGGGCTGCCCAGTATTTTACCTACATGCAACCATTCGACATACAATCTGATCATGGGGCTGTTGACCCCATTACACACTTGCACGTTCTCAAACATCAGTTGTGATTGGAAGGTGCTGTGAAGGGTTATATTCTGCTGTTGGATTTGATTCATTCCTATGCTTATATCATCCCTAAGTTTGGCAAGAAAGCCGATTCCAGACTGACTTTTGCTAATAACTTACATTTCGCTGACACATTCTACTTGAACCACTATTTCGATAAAGAGTTTTTTTATACTATATCCACTTAGTTACAGTTTCATGCTGTTGGAATAGAAATGAGTCGATCACTTCTGCCTCTGCCTCTTTGCTTGCTGTCTTGATGATGTACCCTCACAACAAGAACTTCCATCAATGAGCTATAGCTAGATCAATGATATCCTCATGGAGATGCCTAGCCTGCAGTGAGTTGGTGCCACCACTGTCTCCCAAAAATTAGTAGCCCCACCTATAAGCTGTAATGGCCTAAGATAACATGAGAATGGAATAGCTGCCAATGACATGAAGAAATTACCACTGGCATGTGTGATGACATTTTTGATTGATCTTGTGATGGTGCCTCTGACTGACTCATTCTCTTGCTGCCTCGAGGTGTCTCTTTTACTGCCATTACTACATGTTATCTTGACCATATTGTCATCATCAAAACATTAGGATGGGCTGAAAATGAGTTAGTGTGCCCATTATGGTGAGCTGCATGCAGAGACAAAGCAAGGAAGAAATGCTTACTTACCACCAGGAGCTTTTTAAGGCTGTGGGAGAAAAAGGTGACTCTTCCAACTTCTTTTTGAAGTGATCAGTGATGCTGCAACATGGCATCAGCTTCATTGGCACTGCCTGGCCTGTTGAATGTGATTGGCAATTCATCTGTACTTTCTTTGGATACTTCTTTTCAGCTACTCTCAAACATCATCAACATCAGTGAATCGTATCTATATTCCATTCTATTTCCACTATATAGGCAAGACCACAAGCTATGGCAGCACCACAATCACCTATCAGACATTGATTAGATATAGCTCTCACCTCTTGTCTCTGGAGAAGAGCAAGACTGGCTCGATCTTTTTTGTGTCTTCAGACTCATTATCATTGTCCACTCTCTTCAAGTTGACACTACCCACAATGGGACTAATGGCCATGATGAGTTCATCCACCATTTCTCTGACCATTTTATCCTTACGTCGACTGCAGACATCTCCATGCTCCCTTTTAGCAACATTGTCTCACCATGGTCACACCATCACTAAAGAAATCTCCACAGTCATCCACCAAGTCATCTGTTTCACTGATACTGAAGTTCGAAGGGTGGCTGAGACCTTCGTAGATGAGCCTCATGGCCAGACAGGGCTCATAAATTCTATTTGGAGAATACAGGCATTAGTTCCAACCCACCAATGACCTCAAAGAGTGGAAACACCCAATTATTATCTCACCACAGTTCGATATGATCAAGCTGGGTGCTCATACACGAGGCAGCCAAGAGGTTCATGATGCTAATATGTTTTTCATTTTCCATTTATTTGCTTTAACATTATCATAGCCACTCTTTGTGGTACCTCAACGTACATTCCAGTCCTCCATATCCCTGGCAGTATTGTGAGGTGCTGTTGTACCTTGATATACAACAACTATTCCTGGTGACAGAGGTGTCGTAACATTAGACTGCATTTTACCAGAGTGTGCTCCATGGTTGCAACCTCAAATTCAGTATGAGCATAAAGCTTCTTTGAATTGCCAATGAGATTCCAGTATCCCTCAGTGTCTCATGGGTTGTTATGTGGGCCTAATGGTAATGGCCTCATTCTAATCAATTCAAATCAGCTAATGAGCTTAGTCAGTGTTGGCTACTTAGAGGAAGTTGGAAGTCACATACCTGGACTTCGCATTCCTTCCTCATGGTCAAATGGAAGACTCGACACATCAGCGAGTCTGAAATCCTTGCAGCTCGGTGGTCTGGTTGCAGTAATGCAGGTCACAGTGGTGTCTCCAAGCAGCTGGAGAAACTAAGTATCATCCTTGAAAGTCCAACCAAGGGCCCTGCAAAATGGAGGAAAGTTTGTGTAACAGACTTGGAGCCGGTGAACGTGTTTGCACCTAAGGAAGCTCAAGTCTCAAACACTCGGAGGACTTCGAAGAAGGTAATATAATTCTACTATTATGTATTCTATTGACACCGAATGTTTTTGTAGGTGAATTTATGTCAACCCCTGCCATCCTCCAAAGAACAGGACTTATAGCCCATCATCCCCAAGCCTGTTTTATATTCTGCCAAGTTAGGGGACCAGTTTAGGCTTCAAATACAAGGACTGACAGCATCATCATACATATGTTGGAACCCAGACCACTGGAGTATACCAGGCAGTGCACCAGCATGGTTCCCCTGGTCATCAGCAGTCACATTCAGTTACCACACCAGTGTCCTCATCTAGACCAGTGGCACATAAGATTGATCATGCTCATCTTTGTCAACAGTCTTGTTTGGTGGTTACATTGGAGGTGCTGAATAAAGGGGCACAGACCTCACATTCCTGTGTTGGGCTTCAGGGAAAGCATTCACAGCAGCTTCCAACTCCAGCCTCGAGTCAAACTTCTAGTCATGCTTCAGCTCAAGCTCACACCTAGGATCATAGTTGAGCTTCTAGCCTGGTACCATCTCAGGCTGCCTGCCTCACTGCATCTCAACTTCTTGGCCAAATGTCTACTTATGCTGGTGAACATTTCTGCTCTTTAGAAATCCCCCACCCTGAGCGAACAGGCTTAGACTCTGAGATCCAGACATGCCACTGCTTGAGCACAGTCAATCAAATGGCCAATGCCCATTCTTCTCACATGGCCCATCGCAACACCCTTCCTAGCAAGAAGACCATTCTTAAGTCACATGCACTGCACACTAGAGAGAGGCATTCTGTGGAGAAGATAGCTGAGGATTCCTCACACCAATGTCAGACCTCTGTACCCACTGGGGATCAATCTAGTAAGTCCATTCTTGCAGCAATGTCCACTTGTCCACTAATGAAATGAATATAGATTTCACTAGGTATCAGGGTGACTATGACAACATAAAGGATGGAGCAGAAGCTGTGGAGGAAGAAAGTGAGATCTTCGACTTGAATGCTATTGAAGACACCAATGCCAACAGTGATGAAGAACATGCACTGACAGAGGCTGTGATTGCAAAAAGCATTCATTGCATTTGCAAACACTTCCATGAAAATACTCCAAATGATATCACTATGGGGGACATATCTGACGAGGACATCAACATGAGTGTACCTAATGCATTTGATTTAGGCTTCGACAAGCCTTTCAATTTTGATGATCCACCTGCTCAGCAGGTTGCCCATGTGGCACCACACTCGAGCGACCAGCAAGTAATGCAACTTGGAGGTGTAAGTCAATCCAAGCACTCACTGTATTTATTATATAATGGGATGACCAACAGGAAATGAAGCAGGAATATAATGCTCTCATGTTTGACAAGCCTACCAAAACTGAGGATCCACCTATTCAGCAAGCTATCTATGTGCTGCCATGCTCGAGTCACCAGTTAATGCGAGGCGTAAGTCATCAGATCCCCACTGTACTACTCTTTGTATAATGGGATATGAACAGGGAGCAAAATATTCTACTTGCACACAGAAGCAACGTGATTAAGCTGACTCTATAAGTACTAAGTTTCTTTGAGGACATAACTAATTCTACATAGGTTGATGTTGACTACAATGTTTTGGACTGCCACCATGCCAAGAACTATCATCCGTGTGTGCTGTCCAAAGCACAGCTCAGCCATGCTCAACAGTTGCAGACCAGAGATGAGAGCCAAACCTCTGATATGGCTAGTCTAGATGATGCTCATGATGAAGTTGAGCCTGCGGCCACAAGACAAAAGAAGTGCACTGTGAAAGACAAATGCGAGGACCCTACCCTTGTGCACTTTTATCCTTGGATGTGTGCCACAATGATCAACCTCACCAAGTTTCACTTTTGGTTCCATCAAATCATGTTGGATCCATTTCCCTCAATGCATGATGCAGTCAATGGCATTTGTTGAGATGTCCTTGATGATGCTATAGCCTGTTTTGCCAAAATGGGCTGCAATATTGAAGATAGTGTGTAGCTGTTTCTATGGCAGCCTTGTGTACATACCTATCATGAGTTTCAGGCTACTAGGAGAAACACAAGGATGATATGGTGGTTTGTGTATGGAAGAACATTAATACCTTTCACAGTGAAGTATGAAAGGTCATCCAAGACATTGTTCCAATTGAGTATCAGCTTTCTGCTCCCCATTTAAAGACGTTGTCAGAGCACTTGGATGTAATAAAGGCTAGAGCAAGCACTCTGGCACATAAGTTCAATTTCCTTCAAGGTAAACGAGATGAAGAAGTTTCATATATGTATATTCCCTTGTGTTGAACTGTCATGTCTCCAGGGCTGAGCATCAAATTTTTCACACAATTGCATTCGTGTTGCTTGCCATCCTATCTTCTACCAGAAGGGCTCAAAGTCATTTCGAAATAATACACTCTTTCGTGAGACTGTGCCATATACAGCCATGCTTTATGTGGCATCATATGTAAGATATATTTCTCCATCATTTATGTTATTAACCATTATCTAGATCAAGGGTGTCCTTGATTCCTATGCTGCTCATGGTGCAATGGAAGGTAAGGTTGCTCTGGTCAAGAATGAGGAGAGCTTTTGGAAAATGCATAAGAAGATGCAGTCAGTCCTTGATAATGACTACCATGGCTCGAAACTCAA
>JBBPUL010000412.1:0-21132 GCA_038094675.1 Spongispora temasekensis | reverse complement strand
GTTTCACTCTATTGCTTCTAACATCTCATGTTACTTATCCTTATCTCAGGTATTTCACCTGAGCTTCTCTTCTACTGCTCCTGCAGTCCTTATGCCATAGCAACTTCTCTTCTGATCTTTTTTGCTTCTTATTTCCAATCTGCAGTCTTCTTCTTACTCATTCATACTGTGGATTACTCATAGATGCTTACCTCTTTTCTCTTTATCTGTCTTTGAGGCTCTACCTAGGCCTGGTCCATGTGCATCCCCCCCACATATATATAGAGGTGTAGCACAAGCCATGTACTCCAGCTTGAGCCTACTTGAGATAGAAATCTATTGTATCTTTGACCCTCTCACTCTTTCTTGCTCTCTCTAAGAAACTCCTTGGCCTTGCAGCATCTTTACTTAAGGATACTCTGTCCTTGTCTTTGACATCACTATATACTCACCTAGGCAGGATAGCAACTGGTTACCTTGTGTTGCACTTGGAACCTATACCCCTCATCTTCACCTTGCAGCTTTAGGTTGTACATTGAGTCTATGACTGATGCTACCAGCACCTGTTGTAACAGCATATTTGTCAGTGGCCTCAAGGCATTCTTGCAGGACTAGATGTGCTAGGCAGTTTATATGCCTGAATCCTTGTATGGCAAGAGAGTGGTCAATGTAGAGAATGCAAGAAGCAATTTATAACAAGAAAACTTGAATATATAAAGACTGGGGTGCTACTGACTACAGAGAATCCTATATATGTATGTATACTACCAGCTATCATGCATAGACCATGTATCATATGCTAGCCCTAAAGCAACATGCACTAACCATGAGGTCTTGGTAATACTATGACATATGCTATGATGTAGTAGATCAGTAAGTAATGATGTCATCCTATGATGTCACCAGTCTTGCATTAAAAAGGCTTTTTATGAGAAGAATAAACATATCATGTTTTAATTCCACACTTAAACTTTGAAAGTGTTTCTGTTTTACATGCCCTGTTGAAGTCACAGGCCTATAGCCTGGGCAGAGGTTGAACTAGGTACTCACAAGGTTATTGGAATACTAGTGAAAAGGCATAGAACTCAGACAAGTGAGCTCAAATGATATAGTTGTACATGTGCTTATGTAATGTACTGCATTAGTACACTACACTGTACAGTAGATGTTCTAATAATGCATCACATCGGGCCAGCCAGTTTCTAGATGCATGATTAGAATTATGTAGGTAAAGATATGTGAGAAAGTGTGACTATGTGACATGTGACAGCGGTATGTCACTACTATGTTGCACCGCTACCAAACCACTTGTGCAAACTCGGCTACTTCAAACATGCATTCTCCATCCTCATCACTCCAATCCGAAACTCTCTCAAAGCATGTAAGAGTTCAACTGTGTTTTTGACTGTGCCGTGAGTGATGCAAATTTTTTCCAGTTTAGCTGTCATCTCAATGATTTCTTGAAGGCTTGTTTCTTTGTCCAAGCCATCGTCTTCCTTGTCGGATCCCACTTCGATAACCTCACCTTGCTTGACAGCTTCTTCGTGCTTCACCTGTGCAACAATATCTTCAATCCCCCCCTCATATCGGTAGTCAGATTATCCTATCTCATTTTCCTTGACTGGATTTAGCATTTCTTTCAGAGTAAGCAGTGTTCCGACAATCTGGTTATGCTTTTTAAGGTCTTCAACAGCTTTCATGAGGTCTTTTTCAGCATCAGCAAGTTGGGAAGGGGTAGTATTGGTCACAGCAGAAGCATCACCTTTGTGATGGGTGGCGGTATGTAAGATCATGATTTGATCAAGATGGCACCCGAAGATTTCAACAGTGAATGTATCTAGACTCTTCAGAGCCATAGAAACATTGTTTTCGGCATCCATAACCACTTTGAGGATGGGATCCCAGTCTGCTGCAACATAATTGTTGCCGAGAATGTTGAGAAGTTGCTGTTCTGCAGCTGGAAGCGAGAGCTCATTGGAAGTCACAAATGTTTTGATAATAATCCAAGGTTTTGGATCCATCATTGGTAAAGAAAATCTCCCCGTACGATGGATAGTATTCGTGGTTGAGTCCAGCTTGCTTTGTCCATGATTCGGAGTGTCTGGCATGCTCGATGAGTCGAAGTTAGGTTCTGGTTGGATTCCCGTATGATTCCAGCAATTTACGATTGTAGACATCTTGACCTCTCACCATGCCTCAGTTAAGAGCATCATTGCCTCGAGCAAATTCATCTTGTAGATCTCCTGCTCATTGGCATTGTCGAGTTGAATTGCATGTAGACAGAATGCTTTCCAATAAAGGGCCTTAACTGTTCAGATTATGCCAGCATCATCTGGCTGGACATGCGATGTAAGATTTGGTTCGAAATACTCCAAATCTATGTTCTTTGGTGCATAGTTAATGAAATGACCAGAGAAATTGTCGACAAGAAGGCAGATATGCCTTTTTTCAAGACCCATCTTGACATTGAGCAATTTAATCCACCTGCAAAGATATTCAGAAAATTATTTTATTATTATTATTATTATTTACTCACTCTTCGAAGAGATCTTTCATCATCCAGGCTGTTTTATTGTGATGATAATAGAGGTTATGCGACTCTGGAGACTGGGACTTGAAGCAATGAGGATTTTTATACTTTCCAATAAACAGAAGGGGGAGTTTCTCAGTGCCATCTGCATTACATGCAAGTCCCACAGTGATCCGGAATTTGTCTCTCTTTTTCCCACTCATTTGCTGTGTTGAAAGACCACGATCAGGAGGGGCACTAGTGCAACAGTCAATACAGGACATTGAGCTTAATATCAATATCTACACTTACAAGGCAAACAGACTTGTTTCATCAAAGTTAAAATGGTCTTGAGGAGCATATTTTGACAGGACCACTCAAAGACGTGCTTGTTCAGCATCAACCACTGCTAAGTCAATGGGGGCTGCTTCACCATGTCTACAGTATTCTTTGATCCCATAAGCTTTCTTGAACTTTGGAATCCATCCATCTCCTCACAGCTTCTCATTCTCTGAAACACCTAGGCTCTTCTCAAATTCGTCACATTTGGCTACGAGCATGAGACCATTGACTCTCTCTCACTTTTCTTCCATATGCTTGACCCATAAAAATAGAGCACAATCTACATCAGGGCGGGTAACAATGCACTGTTGCTTCATGAATGGTGCATTGGGATATTCTTGAACAAATCTATTGAGCTTCTCCCGGTCACAAAGTCGACGAGAAAGTGTTGACTGATCAAACATAAGAGCACCTTCAACATGAGTCTTGAAATATTGAACAATCATGTTTTGCGAGAGACTCGGGTGTGCATTGACGTATGCAAAGACAGTCATCCAGTCATGTATAGTGAGATTCGAGCATGGCTTTGGTCCAGATTGCAAAGGCTGAGCCAAGCTTTTTGGTAAGCTTGCATTTACAGAAGCTCGGGGCTTGTGGGGTTTGTATGGAGCATGCGCATCATGAGGCTTGCGCTTCAATGGTGGAGTTATGGGCATGGGAACCGTCACAGTGGGTGAAGAAGCACTGATTGCACGAAATTTTTTCCCATCTCATTGGTATTTGGTAAGCTGGCCCAACCAACACACTAAAATACACAATCTAATGGTGCATAAAGTCCTGAAATCTTGATGTAATATGGGATATGTGAAAACTACTACAATTACAGCCTGCCCGACCTTGTCCAAGCCCAAACTCAATGCAGCATCAGATTTATGCATGGTAGGGTCATGCACCATTAGAACATCTACTGTACTATGTATATGTTGAATAGCACATTGTCCATTCAACATTCCCCCTTACTAAGCAACTACTCTGAGTGCATTAAGCAAGTTATGGCAGCAGTACCATGACCATGCACTGTCATAAAACTCAAGGCCAAGCTGTTGTCAACATTTGATAAGTGCATCAAGACCAAGTTTCTTGGTGAATATGTCAGCAGGATTGTGTGTCTCTAAATTCAAGATCTTTCATGGACTTGTTAAGAGTCTCCCACCAGGCAAGTCGAGCTTGTTTAAGGCCATATAGGGCACATCATAGATATAGCACTTTAGTCTCTTGCCTCTTGACTATAAAACCTTCAGGTTGTTTCATGTAGATCTCTTTGTCCAGCTTGCCATATAAATAGGCAATTCAGACATTGAGTCCTTCTATATGCCAGTTCTTGATTGAGGCAAGTGCAAGTATTAAGCACACCTATCTCAAATCAGATGATAGTATAGAAAATATTGTCAAAATCTATCTCTTTGACTTGGGAGAAGCCTTTTATTACAAGGCAGGTAAATTTGCAGCCATTAGATTTCACATTGAAGACCCAGTGATTTGAGATGACTTTATTCCCTCTAGATATATTCACAAGTTCAAAGAATTGTTATTTTCTAAGCATGTCTAATTCTTTCTGACATGCAGTTCTCCATTTCTCTTCTTGATCTGGTGGTAGAGAAGCTATGTTCTAGTATGTTCATTCATGGTGTGGTTTAGTTTCTGCAGAAACCATGGGGATTGCCTTGGATAGAAGAAAAGTGACAAGGCCAGATTCCCCCATATAACACATGCACTTGATATTAGCTTTACAATCAGAAGCAGGAGCAGATAGTGTTGCTGCAACTTGGCTAGCTGAGAGCCAGTCTCAGCTTATGTCAACTTTACCTTAAATTGCCTTACATACAAAAACTAAGCCACTTTAAAACTACAACTCAAGCTTTTTATAACTTGGCTCACAGCTCAAGCTACTGCATGGATTGAACCAGCTTGAACCAGCTCAAAACCAGCTCAAGTTCAGGCTTCATACAAATGATGCACTTTGTCAGCCTACAAGTAACAGATTGTACATATTGTATACAAAATTACTATAGACTATGTACTCTTTACTGAGAAACTGACCAGATAAATAAAAAGGACATCATGCACTTCAAGCTTGTGGTAAATCTTGTCAATGCAGTCAGCCCATAGTGGAATCATACTTCACCTTGAGCTGTTAGCTGCATAACATCTCAGCTTTCAGATCAGATAATTGCACATAAATGAGATGACTTACTTGCTTGTCAATGTTCATGGGGTGATAGTGGCATCATGCAGTCACTTCTGAGGTGTCTTCACCACCACCATAGTAACTGGTAGATAAGGAGATATCAATTCTTCCCTCTAATAGGTCTGCTTTGACAATTTGGCAGTGAAAGGGAGCTGGAATTCACCATCTTCATCTTGAAGAGAGTTAAAAAGAGATAAGATATAATTGTAATCTGGCTTGTGCATAAACGAGAGGTTATGCTCATAGGTAAGGAAAGTGGTGAATGGTGATGGAAAACAGTCACAGAGCTGAGTAATTGGAATGTCTTTTTTTCTTCCCAACATGTCATCATTCAATATAATGTTGTAGTTGATCCAGGGGAGTGATCCATGCACAAGGTAGATCAAAATGTAGGCAAGTGCTTCCAAGTCATCCTGATGGCTAAGTTGAATATCCAAATGATGATTGATTGATGTGAAAGCAAGAGTGCTACATTAGTAAAACAATCCTTGCCTATAGGCTCTGAAGTGTCTGTAGTTTTGGGTACCTCTCTGTGAAGCACTGCCACACTCTGCCAAAATATAAAAGGTTTTTTTGCTGATGAGTATGAATGGAAAAGCTGCCATGGAATGAGGTATGGGCATAGGTTTGCAGATCTCTGTAGCACTAAGCAAGGCTGAAGTCAAATAAATAAAGTTGGTTGACTACTTGTCTAGAGGAAAGAGATGCAACAAATTCTGAGCACTGATGTTGGTGTGCACATAGCTATGAGAATAGACATATTCAAAAGATGTTATCTGGCAATTTTTCATAATGTAATAAATTGATATACTTACTAGACACTTACTAGCTGCTCTGCCAGGGTGGCAACCATTTTTGCTGGCAAGAATGGTGCATTTATGTTTCAAGGGACATGAATGAAGACTTGAGCAAGGGCGGGACTTCACAAGGACTATGTGATTATTATTAATAAAATCAATGGCTCAAAATACACTACCTGTGAAGTTGCTTAGCTCAAAAATTAGACTTGAACAGGAAATTTCTTACTTTGAGTGCATGTCTCTATGTTTTGCCTTAGCTTAAACCTTCCATCAATATGTTCAAGATGCATGACTCAAAGTATTGGCCTGTGGTAGCTCAATGAAACAGTTTGCAATAATTGTAGTGCTTAACTAGCTTTTTATGTCAGCAACACCCTGCTAGCCACTATGTTGGTACTAAAACAAGGCATTTTGAGATCTTGCACAGAAAACAGTATAGTTATCCATTTAACTTGCAGCACTACAGCCTGCTTACTGCAGTCGAATTTATTTGCCCCCTGCTGCAATTTTACCCAATATGATGAATGCCAAGTTTCATGGCTTGGCATTTTTATCTGCTCTCTTTCAACTTTCAACAAATGACAATACTAGTATCAAAAATGTAATATTTGATCAACAGTTAATTGTACTACTCGGTCATGGCTCATAAGCATACATTGTGACATTGTACTGTAACATGCATAGATATTGGATAGTTACTAAATGTGATGGTAATCAATAATCAGAAATCAATGAGAATAATATCTTCTGCAATCTAGTCATCTTCCTCATGGCCTGCATGACCAATGATGGTCTCCACCAGCTCATCCATATAGTCTCTGCTCACTGGATCATCAGAATCATCAATGTGCTGGTCAAGCTTCATTCTCTTTGTGAATGTGAGTCAATGTTTCTTGAAGTCATATTTCAACATTTGCAGTGCTTCCATAAGCATAGGGCCAATCCAATTTTGCTTCTTGGTATCAGTTTCTGCACTGAAAGAAAACACACATTTGCAAGAGACAGATGAGGCTTGTATTGGAAGGTAGTTTATGGTGACAGCAAAGATTGTGGGATAGTGTTATGACAGGTGCAGGTAGCGTCAGCCATAGACTTGATGCGCAACCTAAAGCTGTGAGACGAAGATGAGGGGCATAGGTCCTATGCACAATGCACAGAGACTAGTCACTACTCTGCCTTGGCGAGTATGTAGCGACATCAAAGACGAAGGTAGAGTGTCCTCGAGCGAAGACACTGCGAGGCCAAGTGGTTCAGAGGGAGAGCAGAGGGGAGCGAGAGGGTCAAAGATGCAATAGATTGCTATCTCAAGTAGGCTCAAGCTGGAGTTACATCGCTTGTGCTATTCCCTATTTATATGTAAAGAATCCTGCACACGGACCAAGCAGTGCGATAGTCCGATAAGAGGGAAACCTGTTACGACAGGCGCGGGTAGCATCAGCCGCAGACTCGATGCGCAACCTAAAGCTGCGAGGCGAAGACGAGGGGTGTAGGTCCTGAGTGCAATGCACAGAGACTAGTCACTACTCCGCCTAGGCGAGTATGTAGTGACGTCGACGACGAAGACAGAGTATCCTCGAGCGAAGACGCTGCGAGGCCAAGTGGTTCGAAGGGAGAGCAGAGGGGAGCGAGAGGGTCAAAGACGCAATAGATTGCTATCTTGAGTAGGCTCAAGCTGGAGATACATCGCTTGTGCTACACCCTATTTATATGTAGAGAGTCCTGCGCACAGACCAAGCGGTGCTACAGCTCGAGAAGAGAGAAACCCGAATGCGGTAACTGGAGATAAGGGAAATGAGTCATGCATGGCGTGAAACGAGTCAGAAGGCTATGCATGATAGAACTACATGGAATGCCATGGAACGCATGAGTCAGAGATAGGAGATAAGGGAATCGCACAGCCGTGAATGCTGACAAAGGAAAAGGCTGTGCGCGTTTAAGTAATACAAGGTGAAAGAGAGCGAAGAAAGAAAAGAAAAGGGGCCGATCGTAACAAAACCCAAACTAGGTAACTGGAGATAAGGAAATGAGTCATGCACAGCATGAAATGAGTCAGAAGGCTGTGTATAATAGAACTACATGGAATGCCATGGAATGCATGGGTCACAGATAAGAGATAAGGGAATGCACAGCCGTGAACGCTGACTAAAGAGAAGGGCTGTGCATGTTTAAGTAATACAAGGCAAAAGAAAGTGAAGAAAGAGAGAAAAGGGGCCGATCGTAACAGATAGGTCTTCCACTTGCTCTGTAAATTGTCATAGGATAGATTATCAGACACCACACACACACACAGTCATCAAGAACTGACAAATGACTTACCTCCCAGAATTTCAAAGGGTTGGAATCCTTCTCCCAAAGATTGTCATTGATATAAGTAAAATATTCTTCATTGGTTGCTGTTACTGTCCTAGATCAGGAGTTTGGCACTCTGTTCTCCATGTCTACAATATTGATGCCAAATTGTGTAGCAAAGGAATCAATGGTGTGGGCAGGCAATTTACCCAGGCTTTGTCAAGCAACTAAGAGAGTCAGATAATTCTGTTGATACTCTTGCATCTACAATACAGATGATTAATACTTGGATCATGTTTTCTCTGCCTGGCAGGCATTGTGGACCTCACAGCTCACCTGTTAACTTAGTATTTCCAACACCATTTTTTTGGCTGATGCACAGTAGTCATTGTCCCAATGGCACCTGATCTATGACATACAGATGGTAGGATCAATAACTGTGACATTTTATCAGTTTGACATTGTCACCACTATAAAAAAAAAAAAAAAAAACATATACACTGCAATGACATAAGCATGGGTGTTATCCATACACTTGTAGTATTTGGTTGCCCATTTAAGACCGAGATCAGTCCATGGCTTTACACAAGGCATCATTGTCCCTAATGTCTCCCAAGCAGACATAAACAGCTCAAAACAGGATACTGCATAAGGCAGAGACTCACTAGATATGTGCTATTGAATCCTATGAGAGATCTATCCAGTCAATTTGTCACTGCATTCTGTGGAACTCAGTTTGGTTCATATAGAATCTCACCTGGAGGATGTGCTCAAAATCTTGGAGGGCCTGGCACTGCAGGAGAAGCAATGTGTATTCTTCCAATTCCTTCTGATTAGGCAATGCAAGGAAGTAGTTGATGGCCTTTAATGTGAATATCAAAGTTAGAGAGATATGACCACATGCTCAACATCTACAGATGTCATACCAGATATAAAGCACAAAGACAGTTGATCATTGTGTATGTGGAATCCCAGCATGATTTCACATCATGCAGGAGTTCCAACTCAGAAACCTGCACTGCATCACCTGTGGGGCCTTTGAACCCACCCTTGATGTTATCTGTTTTGATGGTGTCCATGAATTTATCATGGCAAAGGCCAGATGTGTGAATAACCAGATAATGTCATGACAAATTGAGATAGAATATGACCTGACAGCATCTACATATGCCTCACATTTTTCTTTGTCAGGAAAAGTGTCAAGTCAAGCCTCAGCAATGGAAGCAAGGTTGGCATCTGTAAATCCTTTGATGACATGGATAATACAAATATGCATTTATGTGAGGAAAGCACATAACAAGGTGGTCACTTGCATCAAACTCTACATCCTGCTCATTTTGAGCTCATGCATGCAGGTCTTATTGTTGCTTGCATTATCCATTGTAAAATGACTAACCTTGAGACATAAGATATTGTATTAGTTGACTGACCTATCATGCTTGGATCATTTGATTATATTTACCTTTGCTGTGGTCCTGGAGTGATCCATCAGATAAAGTATCATATTGGCAAGCAATTTGCCTGTGTGGCTTCCACGAATCCAATGAAATGCCAGTAGAGCTGATCTAAGTTTCAACTCCCCCATTAAAGGTTCTTCTGCAATCCAATGTGCAGTCAGCACAAGAAAAGAATGTCAGTTATCATTGGACCAGATATCAGCAGTGTGTGATATACATCAAGTGAGCTCTAATGGGGAGCATAATCAGCATAAAGTGATATTTTCAGTGAATGCATCACATTGGAACATACATTCAAGTCCACCTTTAGCAAAGCAAAGTATCATTTCTGAGTGCTGATAATGTCATCACAGATTTGTGTGTGATGAGGGATTTCTGAATCCTTGAGGTCCTGGTGGAGGAGGAGGAGAAGTGCTTGAATTCCTTTGCATTCAACTACATTCAGGGACTGGTTGATTATTAAGTAAATGGAGCATGAGCAAGAAGAAAAAGGTCATCAAGTGAGTTCAGAGAGAAAACATTCAAACTCCTATATTAAATCCAGCTCTGCTGGGTTTTATATATATACAAGTAATATGAACTGTTACAACATGTATTACTATTAGTACTGAGTTTTGTACATAGTCCTGGATATTCCAGTGCATCTGAGTGCTCTTCTGAGCTTTCCAAGTTCCTAGAAGGGTTTGGGGTGCTCTAGAAGCATTCGGAAGACTCCATAAGCATCACAACTAGTCCAATGTTCAACACTCCCCCTTACTAAGTGTATGTAGTACATGCAAGTAAAGAGTGGACTTCTGCACAGGTATATTAGGTGAGATAGAGTGATTGTAAAACTCAAGACTGAGTTGTGATCTGCAATCCTTAAACTTGTCAAAGAAGAGATTCTTTATGAACATATCAACAGGATTCTTAGTCCCTTCAATATAAAATAGCTCTACTATTTTGTCTTGCATCACAATGTCACAAACAAAGTGGTAGCAAAGATGTATGTATTTCAAGCATTTTTCCATGATAGGATTTTCTGTAATGAAAAGAGATCTTTGATTTGAGGTAATGACAGATATAGTGTACCTGTACCTTGTCAAGGTGTTCTTGGGAGGGGTTTGCTGCTTGTCTAACAAGCTGGGTTACAGCATAGGCTATGTCAGGGCAAGTGCCAAACATTAAGTACATCAATGATCCAATAATTTCCTGAAAACACATGCATAATACAAGGTTGACTGGAGATTCATTGGTTTCAGAGTAGTATCCAGTTAGCAGTGGTGTATTTGCTACATGAGCATTGTGAATGTCAAAGCACTCAAGAATGAGCAGGACTGAAAGGATCCTCAGAAACAGTGGGAATTCTGGGAGGAGGAGAAGGATGACAATGACCTGGACCCAGATAGGGAATGGTGGTGGTGATAGTGAAAGCTGGCTTAGGTGTGACCAGGGGAGTGGTGATGGCAAAAAGAACAAATGTAGTGTGGGAAGTGAATATAGATATGCCCAAGCCTGTGGCATATGAAGCAGGAGTCCCAGTAGCAGGTATGGTTACTGGGGCAGAAAAGGTCTCTCTAGAGTATGCAATGTTAGACTGTGGCCTCTTGGATGCAATTGAAGCAGGCTTGGAGGGCATTAATAGTGAGGGCTTCCATTGAGTTGAGGGGAGAAGATGAAGTGCTGGGTGTGCTATTGGCCACAGGGACAGAGTCATGGATAATCTCAGAGGTGGACAGGGAGAGAGATCAAGTGACATAGGTGGTGGTGGTGATTGATATGGGGACCATTACAGATGCAGTTTCATGAAGGTATCTATCTATGTCCTGTATGAATTCCAGATACCCAAGTTGATGGGCCATTTTGTGAACAAGTCCAAGTACTTTACTATGAATTGCTCTAATAGAGGCTTCTACCAAAGAAACCCCATGATGATCATTATTGACAAGGGTGGAGAAGAGATGGAGGAGATGCTCTAGCTGGAGGTAGATCTACACTGATCCCTCATCATTATTTTTCCTCCTCTTCATGGTGGATATGCCTTGAAACATGTGGGGGTCCATAAGAAGCTCATAGAGCATGCTTCACTCATTATTAGTGAGGTCAGAGGAACAAAGCATATGAGCATGAAGGGGAATATCTATGGAGATGATGGGGATTGGGGTGTCAGTGGGTGGCTTAAGGATGGAGATGGTATATAGAGTGTCAGGGCTAGGAGGTGCCTCCTGCCACCAGAAGATCATGCATAGGAGCAGGAGGGTTAGCCAGTGCCAAAGTGTGGGGGCTTAAGCATGGAGCCAGGCTACTCTCCACTGGAGATGGAGGAAGAGGCAATGAGGAGATCAAAGAGGGGGATGAAAATGAATCAGCAGAGACATCAGTCATAGTAAAGTAAGAGTGAAGAAATGAGAGAATAAGGCAAGTGGAAGATGTTTTGAGATGAAGCTTATCACTTTGAGGGAGGGAAGGCCTTTAGTGTTGGAGCACGGCAATGTGCAACTTTAACATTGAATGGCATCCTATTCAACTATATAATATATAATCTCCCTTGAACCACTTCTCTCTCTCTCCAACCACTATCACGCAAGCTTGGAGAGGTATGTCCTACGATACATCATTCATCTTAAGATAGTGTACTAATAATATCAACAGTAACCTTAGTCTTAGGTATGCTAATATAAACTGCTATCATGTGAGCTTGGAGAGTAACCTTAGTCTTAGTCTTTATAGGTTATGAGCCCTGCGGGTACTCTTTAACCTGTCACCTACTAGACTCCCATCCCCAAAAGATTTTCATTGGAGATCCTCTCTCTGCTATATAAACCACTTCTCCTGCAGTCCATTGCTCTCCTCACAACTTCGATAATGCCCCCATGTGCTCACACTGGCAACTTCGACAATGGGAATGATGCCCCTGACCCGGCAGGCCCCTCTATCTCTGGGAACCAAAACCTCTCTGGTCCTGGCATCCCTGGTCCCTCCACTCCAAATACACCCAGTAACAACATTGGCGGCATTGACATCCAGACCTTACTTGCTCAGCTTCTGCTGAAGAAGGACTCCATCAAATAAATCATCATCAGCTCGAGTGACATCGACAAAATCTCTGAGAGCCTCGATTGCGGATGAAACAACTGGCCCAAATGGTCTCTTGAAATGTGTGATATCATCTACCTCAACCATGGCGGCAGCTACCTTATGGGCACTATCCCTCGTTCTGATGCTACACTCAACCAATCCGGCATGGTGATTTGGGATGCGAATAATATCTGCATCATAGCTGCCTTACATTGCAAATGCATGCCTGAGGAGCAAAACTTCCTGCATTCCTTCACGAATGCCAAAACTGCCTGGGACACTCTCCATGCATGCCATGAGAAAATTGGCCCTATTGCCCAAATTCTTCTCATTCAGAAACTGCTTGCTGTTTGATATCACCACTCTGAACAATTGTCATCCACTTTGCATCGGATCAGCAAAGATGTCACACGCATATACTCTATGGATTTACCCACTGAAGATATATTCACTTTGATTATCATGCTCAATGCACTGTCTGAGGACTTCCCAACCATTTGTGACTACATCACAGACAGTATCTCTCTTAGCACCAATGCTGAGCCATACACTTCCCTGCCACGCATCTGACTTGACACCAAGAAACAGCTCATCAATGCCTCCAAGCTGACACCAAATGCAATGGCTCTCATCTCCACTCACAAACCTAGCCATAATTGTCATGGAGGAGGACTCTCATTCTGGTGATACTGGGACTGACACTCACTCTGATCACTCCAGGAAACCTGGGGAAAAGAATGGTAGCAAGCCTTCCAATGACTGCAAAGATAAGGACAAGAGGGACCACTCGACATGTAGCTACAACAATAAAGTAGCCTCCACCAGTACACCTGGGATGGTATGCTTCGCCAACAATGGCAAGGCATACTTCATCGATCCTGATAGCCTGCACACTTATCTCATGGAAGGTGACCCCCCTACTACATCTACCACTCCATCCATTCCAAACTCACAAGAGTTTGCTGGCCTGGCATCTGATACTTTACATGTGGCATTCATTGAGGGGCTACCTGAACATGATGTGGCTGAGTACAATGCCTTACTCACCTCTGACTTTGGCCCTGCAACTGCCTCTGTCGACTGGTGCTCACATTCTCGCTCATTTGACTTCGTGGAACTAATCTACAAAGCACCAAACCAGCGCCATCCCACCATTGTAGATCCTGCTGTTACCCCTTTCTTCCTCGATAGTGGCGCTTCCATCCATATCTCCAACACTGAGGATGACTTCCATCATCTGTGCCCCATTTCTCCTCGTAGTGTGAATGGCGTGGGTGGATCCACTATCCAGACGATCGGTATTGGGTCGATCCACTTGATCATCACAAAAGGCCTCTACCTTACACTCGAGAATGTGCTCTTCATCCCCACCACTAGCATGTGACTGATCTCTGTCTCTGCCCTCTGCACTGCCTGCCAATATTCAGTGAGCTTCAACAATGTGTCGTGCTGGGTCACTGCTCACAATGGCACCCGCATGCTCTCAGGTTCCCTTACCTTGCGTAACCTCTATGCCATCTCTGGTGGTCACCTCACTGCTGCCCATGCATTGCTCACCTAGTGCCAGCCTACTCTTGTGACTTGGCACCATCACTTGGGACATGCCAATTATCGGGCTGTCACTGAGTTATTGCAGACTGGCATGACCACTGGTGCATCACCCATTCCTCTGTCACCTCCCCCAGCCTGTGACCATTGCATCCTTGGCAAGCAAACCAGGAGTAGTGTCCCTCAGGCTCAGGAGGGGGAACGTGCATGGAGGAAGCTTGGTATTGTACACATAGACCTTTTGGAACATCCTGACCACATGTCAGCTAGTGGGAATCGTTATGTCATGCATATAATCAATAACTTTTCTTCCTATGCTTGGTCCATTCCCCTAGCCACCAAATCTGATGCTTTTCCAGCTTTACAGGCGTGGAAGCATGCCCAAGAACTGGAGATGAACACACATGTAGGGATCTATCGCTTGGACAATGATGAACTATGCAGTAATGCAATGCATGACTGGCTGGCTTCAAGAGGCACTATTCATCAATTCACTGCCCCCAACACCTCTGCTCAGAATGGCCATGTTGAATGCCTCCACCACACCATCATGGGTAAAGCACATGCTATGTGCTCTTCATGCAATATCCCTGTCAACTGCTGGGATGAGTTCATTCTTACTGCCTGCTACCTCACCAACCATATGCCAACAAAATCCTTGCATGGTCATATGCCTTATAAACACTGGTATGGCAAAACCCCTGACCTCTTCCACTTGTGTGAGATTGGCTGCAAAGCTTTTGTCCTCATTCAGAACCACCACAACCCCAAGGTTTACGACCACTTACTTGAATGTGTCTTGATCAGTTATTCGCTTGACTCGAAGGCATACCGATGCTATCATCGCTCCTCACACAAAGTCTTCACCTCCTTTCATATATGTTTTATTAAGTCCCACCAGTGTGACCCTGCTCCCGGAAATGAATCTCCACCTACCCCAGTAATGGCACTGCTGCCACCACCTCCACCTACTTCTCCAGGCCTACTTCATCGCTTGTCTCACACACATTTTATGTCTGAGAAGCAATGCGCTGCAGCAGATGTGCCCTACATTCCACCCAGTCAGCAGGGTGCCTGTCTTGCTGACCTTAGCCTGGTTGATCACCATCAGGCTGCCTCCAATGACCCACTGACTTATGCTGAGGCCATGGCCTCCCCAGATGCAGCAGCGTGGCGGGTTGCTCTTCAGGAGAAGTTTGCCTCCCTCCGGGAACTCAGTGTTTACAAGCTGGTCCCCTGTACTTCTGTGCCTCATGGGCATTGGATCATGAAGGGACACCCCATCTTCCATATCAAACATGATGAAAATGGTATACCAATTCACTTTAAAGCTTAGTATGTCTGTCAGGGATACTCTGCCATTTTCAGTGAGGACTACATGAAGACATCATCACCTACAGCCCGCCTGGAATCCTTCCATGTCCTTATGCACCTTGGTGTATCTCTTGACTGGGAAATCAAGCAGATTGACATCAAGACTGCTTACCTCCATGAACAGCTTGAACCTGATGAAACTTGCTACATGGACCAACCAGAAGGGTTCATCAAACCCGGGTTCAAAGACCATGTCTGGGAACTCCAGAAGGCTCTTTATGGCATAAAACAGGGTAGACGCATGTGGAACAAAACCCTGCACTCACAGATGGTCACTTGGGACTTCCATCACCTCAGTTACAGTATGAGCCATGCATCTACGTGCATCGCACAGATGATGATACCCTCATTGTTGGCATTCACATTGATGACTTCATGATGGTCGGCTCCTCATGGTCCATGATCAAAGCTTTCAAGTCTGAACTTGGTCAGCACTAGAAATACTCTGACCTAGGTGATGCTCACTTCTGCATTGGCATTGCAATTATGCATGACTGTGCTTCCCGCCTGATCCATCTCTCTCAAACAGCTCTCATCGACTGCATCATCTTCTTGTTTGGCTTATCTGATGCCTACCCCATCTCCACACCCATGGAACCTGGCCTCAAGTTGTTATGTACTATGGCCTCCAATAATGATACCATCCACTCCCTGATGGCACATACTCCCTACTACTCTCTTGTTGGATCATTGATGTATCTGGCAGTCAGAACCCGACTGGACATCACATTCGCTATACATAAGCTCTGTCGATACCTTGACTGTTACAACACTGTCCACTGGGAAGCTGCCAAACGTGTTGTGCGTTACCTCAAGGGAACATGCACCCTGCATCCCACCCTGGGGGGGGATCATATTGCTCGCCTTCTGGGATCGTCTGACATGGATTATGCCATGTGCATTGACACCTATTGCAGCATCAGCGGCTACTGCTTTTTACTGGGTTCCGGTCTGGTCACCTGGTCTGCCAAATACCAGGGTCTCATAACTCTGTCCACTTGTGAAGCTGAATTTGTCACCATATGTGAGGCTGCCTGTGAACTCATTTGGTTACATGCCTTGCTAGGTGAGCTGGGCTTTCGCCAGTCTGTCACCACTCCCCTCCTCTGTGACAACAATGGCACTGTCATTTTGAGTGAAGACCCTTCCTTCCACTCCTGCATGAAGCATATGCCCACCAAATTCCACTATCTCCGTGAACGTGCCATTGAAGAGACACTTCAGCTTCATCATGTGGCTTCAACAGACAACATAGTGGATGCCTTCACCAAGGCTTTAGCTCATCCTGCTTTTGAAAAACTGTGCAATGCTATGGGCCTCACATTCCATGCAGGTGGGGGGACTTAGATCACCTCATCTTCTTCTTCTTCTTTCCATATCCCTCTCTTTCTTCCTTTCGATTCTAAATCTTCTAATTTCTTTCATCCCCTTCATATGTCTTATGTTGAGGAGGAGTGTTGGAGCATGGCAATGTGCGACTCTGACATTGAATGGCATCCTGTTCGACTATATAATATATAATCTCCCTTGAACCACTTCTCTCTCTCCAACTGCTATCACGCAAGCTTGGAGAGGTATGTCCTATGATACATCATTCGTCTTAAGATAGCATACTGATGATATCAACAGTAACCTTAGTCTTAGGTATGCTAATATAAACTGCTATCACATGAGCTTGGAGAGTAACCTTAGTCTTAGTCTTTATATTCAGATGGAGGTCTTTATATTCCTGGAGGGTAAACTTGGTATCACTGTTTTCATGATAGGGTGATAGAAGAGATCCATGAGATAGTGGGTGCAGATGATAGCCAAGAGCTCTCAATCATAGATATCATAATTTCATTCCACAGAGGAGAATGACTGTGAAAGGTATGAGCAGGGATGCCAGTCTCCATTGAAGTTGGTTTGTAGAAGGATAGCTCTGGTAGCATCGCAGGATGCATCAGTAGCTAAGTGAAGAGTCAGGAGAGGTCTGGGAGATAAAGGATGGGGCAAGAGAGAAAGAGCTGTTTGAGCTTATTAAAGGATTTCTGGCATTGGGGTGTCCAAATCCAGGCTGTGGTTTTTTTTGTTAGGTCGATGAGGAGTTGAGTGACATCAGAGTATGAGGGGATGAAATGCTGGTAGAAGTTGGCAAATCCAAGGAAGGAATACACATCTTTGACTTTCTTTGGGACTGGCCAGGAGGTGATACCATCAAGCTTAACTGAGTCCATTGCAAGTTTGCCAGGTTTGAAAATCATTTCTAGGTATTCAACCTCTGGGGTGGCAAACTTGCATTTGCTAAGACATAGGTGGAGGTCAAGTTCCATCATTCATTGGAGGATGTGGTGGATGCATTCTGTATGGGATTCATTATCTGGAGAGAAGATAAGGAAGTCATGCATGTAGATGACAAGCCATCCTTCAGTGATCATATCTTGAAATGAGTCATTCATAAATCACTGGAATGTGGAGGGGGAGTTGTTCATACAAACAACATGACCATGGGTTCAAAGAGGCCCTTGTGGGTAAAGAAGGCACCCTTCTATTGGTGACCATCCTTGATGTGCATGTTATTGTACTCCTAGCAAACATCAAATTTGGTGAAGACTTTTGCTCCTTTGAGCTTATTGATGAGGTCAGAGACAAGGAGGAGGAGGTATGCATCATGGATGGTGTACTCATTCAAATAACTGTAGTCCTGGCATGGATGAAGTTTACCATCATTTTTCTTGATAAAGAAAAAGGGAGAGGCCTGCAGGGATTTGAAAGGGTAATCTTTTCAGAGTGAAGGTTTTCTTCAAGGAAGGCTTTGGTTGCCTTTTGCTCCTCAGAGGACAAATGGTAGATTTTCCCAATTTTTGGAACAAAGGACTTGTCAAGATTGATCTCATAGTCATAAGGGTGAGATGGGGGGAGGGACTTGCAATCCTTTTCTTTGAAGACTTGAGCAAAGTCAGAGTACTCTTGAGGTTGAGTGATGTCTTGAGTCTGTGTTCCCACTTTTTCCACAAGTTTGGTTGCTTCAGAATAGTAGGCAATGGTAGCTGAAGGCAGGATATAAGGTCCTCCTTAAGTAACATGGTTGATTGAGTAATGGCTAAGGGTTTGATATTGCCATTGTTTCTTGGACTGGATTTCCAGATATGAGTGCAAGTGTCTGTGGGTTTCCAGTGTGGTGTTGACACACTGAATCAAGGTTTCTCCAAAGCTTTGAAGTGGAGGGGCATGGTAGTGGGAGTTGTGCCATCTTTGATTGCAATGTAGGCATGGTAAAGGTCCACAGATTGGTCTAGGGCCTTGGGGATGGTGATAGTTTGCTTTTCCCAGTTGATTGCAGGATTAGCGAGGCAAAGCCAGGGAAGGCCAAGGATGATGTTTTCCTTGACACAATTTATGAGGTGAAAGAGGACCTTTTGGGTAACCCCTTCTCTGATGGAGACATAGAGTTCAGTTGAGAATAAGATATCTCTGTTCAAGTTCATAGATTGATCCACATTATGGACTCAAATCAGCTGAGCAAGGTAGATATGAGGGTGTTTGTGTTTCTGGGCCAAGGCCCAGTGGAGGCAAGAGATTTCTGCTCCAGAGTCAATGAGAGCAGGGGAGTCAACAAATTTCATAGTGTGCAAGGGTACCATGAGCTGGATTGGAACATGCATAGCTCTATTTGACATAGATACTAGTACAGGTACACAGGAGACAAAACATTGGAGAGGTACTTGCACTAGTAAAGTCCTCTCTTTCAAAAATCCTTAACCCTCACATCCTCTACATGGACTTCTTTGTCATCCTTATCATCCATTAGGTTAGGCGTTTTTTCTTTGGCTTTTGTGACTTTTCAGCCAGCTTTGGGGCATGGAGTCTTTGAAGGTGGAGCACTTGTTAGAGAAGTGACCTGGTTTTCAGCAGCAGAGGCAAAGTCCTTGTTTAAAGCAGTGCTCATGCTCTTTGGAGGTGAGTTTCAGGATGTGAATAGCATCAATGTCTATGGTGTTGGGGTCTCTGTCTCAGGTAGTCTGGGTGGGGCAAGGGATGAAGGCAGGGCCTGAGGTGGACTTGTGCTGATGAGCTACAAATTTAGCACATTTGTGCTGGTCATTAAGGTAAGAGGCATAGTGTTGCCATGGCTTAGCAAGCTGCCTCAAGCTGTTGCAATTTCCACAAGAAATATTAACTCTATTAAAGTAGAAATATTGTAGATAACTATTTTCTAACCCTACAAAGATTCTTCAATAGTTTATTTTTTATGAAACAGTTTAGTTTTAAAATGGCTCAGTCAAATTAGCTGAGCCATGGCAACACTAGAGAGGCATTCTTGATCCAATCATCAATGGTCAAGGGGATGGTGTCTATAAGGTACACCTTTTCAGAGAGGGAGGGATAAATCTCTATGGAGAAGTAGTGGCAGATGGTAGCTGCCTCAGTGAGCCCTGCAAGGCTGACTTGGTTTTGGAACTTAGAAATGTATTGACCAAGTAGAGGTTGAAAGGTTCCATCATGTCATTCATTAACATGGTAGGTAGCTAGTCGGGTCAGGCATTGGTGGCAGTGTTGAGGCTTTTGAAGTGTGCTTTGAACTTTTTGATAAACTCATTCCATGATCCTAAGGTCATGTTGGTTCCTTACATGCTCTCTTCAGTGAAGGTATCTGCCCAGATAAGGGCACTTCCATCATTCATAAAGGACAGGGCAAACCCAATCTTCTTTTCATCAGTATAGTGTCAACATTGACTGCGAGGTACCATTGTACAGATTGGAGCCAGGGCATGGCATTTTGTTGTTTTCCTGAGAAGGGTTTAGGTTAGGCAAGGCGAAGTTTGGTGGGCTTCAAAGTCATGATAGATGGTGATGGGGGAATGGGGCTAAGTTATGATGGGGGTGCTATGGAGAGGCTTTCTGAGTTGAAACTGGGGGGTGAAGTGGACCTCCAAGAAGAGGAGGTTGCAATAAGAGATGGGGGTGGGTGAAGGCACTGCTTTACAGGTGATGAAGGAGCTGAAATGGCTGCAAGCTACAATGAGGGTAGTTGCATTCAAAGAGCTTGAGCCTTTTGTTATGATAGGCATGGGTAGTGTCAGCTGTAGACTTGATGTGCAATCTAAAGCTGTGAGATGAAGTTGAGAGGTGAAGGTTCCTAGCACAATGCAAGGTAACTGATCAATGCTCTGCCTAGGTGAGTATGTAGTGACATTGAAGATGAAGAGAGAATATCCTTGAGTGAAGATGCTGTGAGGCCAAGGGGTTTTTTAGAGAGAACAGAGGGGAGCAAGAAGGTAAGAGATGTAATAGATTACTATCTCAAGTAGGCTCAAGCTGGAGTACATGGCTTGTGCTACACCTCTATATATATGTGGGGGGGATGCACACGGACCAGGCCTAGGTAGAGCCTCAAAGACAGATAAAGAGAAAAGAGGTAAGCATCTATGAGTAATCCACAGTATGAATGAGTAAGAAGAAGACTGCAGATTGGAAATAAAAAGCAAAAAAGATCAGAAGAGAAGTTGCTATGGCATAAGGACTGCAGGAGCAGTAGAAGAGAAGCTCAGGTGAAATACCTGAGATAAGGATAAGTAACATGAGATGTTAGAAGCAATAGAGTGAAAC
>JBBPUL010000411.1:0-21161 GCA_038094675.1 Spongispora temasekensis | reverse complement strand
GAACTGGTAAGACAACATGTTTATCTCGCTCCATCTACTCTGAGCATGGAATGGATAGGCTTCACCACTACAACCAGCGGGACGAGCATATAATTCTATTGTTTCTTATTTCACACTCGATACATACGTAGTACATACAGGGACTAGATGTTTCTCTTCCTAGCGATCATTTTCAAGCAGAGACTCATTCTGCTATGTAAATGCTATTGAAGAATGCAACTTGATCAGAGATCCTTTTGAAACGCCTCGGATAACTGGTCCTTCCAAGCTTCAAGCACCCCAATCACCACCATGGAAGTGACATTATGTATTAGGGTGGCTCACTTTAAAGTAGCCGCCTATGAGGGCCAAATTATATGTGATGGTATTGTAGGCATAGGTGTGGGCTCCCTTGTAGGCAGCTACTTTGAGCCACCCTATTCACACCTTCTTCCCAACAGGAACATTGGCTTGTATGTAATTGGTGTGAGAGTGATTGTCTGAGTCAAAGATGAAGTGAACACATTCACACAGCAAAGTTTGCTTTCACAGGATAGCTCCACTTGATGATTTGCTGCAGAGTTGATGTTGTGAACACTACTGGCATTAGCACCTAAGGCAACCTTATTCTAGGGTTACAGATGTGGATCCAGCCCCTTTCCTCTATCAGGTGCTGTACTTACATCTTATCTTTCATCTTAGTGCCCTGATCCTTTGTTTGTTCCTATTGACACTTTTATAGATGCTCACCTATTCTATATTAGGTTGTATCTTGATAGATCTCCCAATTGTATCTCTTATCTCAGATCTCGGGGTAAGCTATGCCTTCTCTTCAAGTTCCATTCTTCCTACTGCCATGGCATGTCTACCGCATGTCCTTATCTTGTGGTGCTACCCTGGACCCTTATCTAGTACTTTTATATTTAGTAGTGCCCTCTGCCCTGGCTGGCCCTAAGCTTGGTCTGTGTGCATGGCCTGGTAATATATATATAGTCAGCAGAGATGACAAAGAGAAAAGAAAAGGGGTTGATCATAACATTACCCCCTTAGTAGAGTTGAAACCTTAGTGAGACCTTTAAAACTCCCAACAAGCACTGACTGAGGAGCCACATATGTTGCTTTCAGTAATGTCATCAAAGTTGAATGGGGCTGGTCATCCTCTGAAGGGGTGTCTAACTGGTACCTATGTAGGTGGAGGTACTGGAACTGTGCTTCCAGAGCATTGAGAGTGGCAGAAAGAATGGGAGGCATAGGTTTGTGGAGCTGCAGGAAGATGATAACCAGAAAGAGAATAACAGTGGAGAACAATGGAGGTGATATGGGCATCTAGCCTAGGTGTGGCTAGAGGCAGTACAATAATAGTAGTCCCAAGTAGATAGCAGCATATATAAAATGTGTGATCAAGATGATCTTTTGAGGGATGAGCAGCATGCTTTGAAAGGGCTATTACTGTGAAGGCAATATTGGGATAAGTCCCAAGCATCAAATAGAGCAGTGAGCTGATCACTTGTTGAAAGATGATCTGATTTTTGTGTTCATAACACCTTCATGCACAATAGGACAGTATCCTTGAGGAAGGGGAGTAGGTGCTGCACAAGCATTAATAAGGTTGAATCTTTGTAGAATCTTTTCTAAGTAGGTGCATTGATCAATTAAGATTTTGCTGCCCTCTTGTTTTATATTCATATGTAGGAATTCTTTGGCAGGACCTAAATCTGCAGTCCCAGTGTTTTATAAATGCACCTTTGATTTCTCTGATGGTTTTAATGTCAGGACCATGAAAGAGAGCATCATTCACATAGATGACAGTGATAATAATGGCTGAGCTTTTCTTTCAGTAAAGGAAGATGCCAGCATTAGACTTCAGATGTTCAAATCCAAGATCTTTCATGGACTTATTGAGAGTTTCCCACTAGGCAAGTCCAGCTTGTTTAAGGCCATATAGGGCATGTCATAGATAAAGCACCTTAGTACATCAGCAAACTGTCCTTGGTCTGGCCAGTACTGGCCAGGCTTCCAGACTTTCTAGAAAGATCCCCCTCTGGCCAGTAGCTTCCAGGCTTTTCAGACTTTCCAAAATATATTCAAAGTGAATGTAAAATATTATTTGAATTGTCAGCTTACTAATGTACTATCACTATCTTGATTTTATTCATTAACTACTAATTATCATACACTGACTTTTATTTCAACTACTATAACTACTTTGTACAAATGCTAATAGTATGTAACTCTTTTTCTAGTGTGGTCTCTGACCATGGCTGTTACTAAAGACCCATGTGCTTAACCATATTCATTGATCCAGTAACAAAACCATCTCATATCCATGGACATAACTACTACTATTAACCATTAGATATATATATATAACCCATTGTAACCCAAATCTAACCAGACTAACCAAATCAAATCTAACCAAATAAAACCACACTAACCAAACACAACCACACTAACCAAATACAATCATGCTAACCAAATACAGCCATACTAATCAAACATACTAACCAAATACATCCTTACTAACCAAATAGAGCCACACTAACCAAACATAGCCATACTAACCAAATACAGCCATACTAATCAAACACAGCCACACTAACCAAACATAGCCATACTAACCAAACACAGCCACACTAACCAAATATAGCCACACTAACCAAATACAATAGTATACTGGTTAGTATAATTAGTATTGTTATATTTGGTTAATGTGGCTGTATTTGGTTAGTATAGCTATATTATATCAGCATTACTATATTTGATTAGCATAGCTCTATTGTTTGGTTAGTGTGGCTGTGTTTGGTTAGTATGGCTGTGTTTGGTTAGTATGGCTATGTTTGGTTAGTGTGGCTGTGTTTGATTAGTGTGGCTGTGTTTGATTAGTATGGTTGTGTTTGATTAGTATGGCTGTATTTAGTCAGATTAGAAGAGTTGGAATTTTGTCAAGTACTGGAAGCCTGGAATTCTCTAGAAGTCTGGATCTGCTAGACTGGAGGTCTGGAATTACTGGAATTCACTAGAACACTGGAAGAGATATGGCTAGTTTACTAATGTATCTTGCCTCTTGACTATAAAGCCTTCGGGTTGTTTTATGTAGATCTCTTCATCCAGCTTGCCATATAAATAGGTGCTTTGGATGTTGAGTCCTTCTGTATGCCAGTTTTTGATGGAGGCTAGTGTAAGCATTAAGTGCACTGTCTCAAATCAGATAACAGGTAAGAAGATATTGTTAAAATCTATCCCTTCAACTACGAAGAAGCCTTTTGCTACAAGGTGGGTGCATTTGCAGCCATTGGATTTCACATTGAATATCCAGCAATTGAAGATGACTTTATGCCCTTTAGGTGTTACTATTGGCCCCTTTTCTTTTTACTTTGTCATCTTTGCTAACTATATGTTGTATTACCAAGATGGCTATGCTGTATCTCTTATCTCACATTTCATGTACTCTTAGAACCACTGTCTTTTCTGACTTGTTTCATGGCAGTGCCTCACTTCTCTGTTTCACCTTCTTCTTTGACTCATACACAGCATGGTCCATGTGCCAGACTCATACATATAAATAGTGCATAGATACTCGATGTACTCCAGCTTGAGCCTACTTGAGATAGCAATCTATTGTGTCTTTAATCCTCTTGCTCCCCTCTGCTCTCCCTAAGAACCCCTTGGCCTCACAGCATCTTCACTCAAGGATACTCTGCCTTCACCTTAGTTGTTTACATACTCACCTAGGCAGAGTAGTGACCAGTTACCTTGCATTGTGCTTGGAACCTTCACCCCTTGCCTTTATCTTTGCAGCTTTAGGTTGCACTTTGAGTCTATGACTGTCATAACACTAGGTGCATCCACAAGTCTGAAGACTTGCCATTCTCTGAGTATATCTAATTCTTTTTAACACACTTCTCTCCACTCCTTTTGTTGATCTGGTGGTAGGGAAACTATGTCCTGATATGTCCATTCATGATGTGGTTTAGTTTCTGCAGAAACCACAGGAATCACCTTAGATAGAAGGAAAGTGACAAGTCCAGATCTCCCCTCATAACACATATGCTTGACATCAGCTTTGCTATCAGAAGCAGAAGCAGTAGGGGGATGTGTTTCTTGGTGGAGCAGAGAATTACCCCCTTAATAAGCCCATGGTTGACCATGACCAACAGGCTGTTAAAACCATTAGGCAAGAACAGGTCTGTGATAAGATCACAGGAGATCTGTTGAAAAGGATGGGAGGCAAGGGATTTGATTGGAGAGAGTGGAGGAATCGTGGGATGGGTGTTAGCTTTGTTTTGCTGGCAAAGTGCACAGCCCTCAACATAGCAGCAGACTTGGGTGGTGAGGCCAGGCCACCAAAATTCATGCACAACAAGTTGTCACATTTTGAAGTATCTGGGGTGGCTGGCAGAGGGGTGGTCATGAGCATGTTGGATAACTTCAAGGCAGTCAGGTTCAGGGACATAGATGTGGTTATGGTAGCAGAGGAGATTTTCATTGAACTGCCAGTCCAAGAGGTGGTTCCAGAGGTTTGGGGCAGTGACTGGGCCCTCAAGGTTGGCGCGGAGGTGGGTTATGAGTTTATTGGTGGCAGAATGTTTCTGAATAGCAGTTGCAAGAATAGAGTCAACTATGTGGACAAAGAGTATTTCGGGAAGGAGCGTGACAGCTTGATTATCCAACTCAGATGAGAGTTGGTCAGGGTGGCAAGAGAGGGCATCAGAACCAGAGAGTAGGGATCCGGGGACATGGGTCATCTTGAGGTCGAAGTCTGCAAGATTAAAGAGCCAATGTGCTTGTCAGTGGTTGAGATTCTGAGGCTGACAGAAATATGTCAGGTTTTTGTGGTCAGTGAAGACCTGTACAGGGAACTGAGAGCCATGAAGAAGATGGTGGCACCAAGATTTGAGGGCGCGGATGATAGCTAGGAGTTCTCAATCAAAGATATCATAGTTTTATTCTGCTAGGGAGAATGATTGTGAGAGGTAGAAATAGGGGTGCCAATCCCCATTTGAGTCTGTTTGTAGAAGGATAGCACCGGTGGCATCGCATGATGTATCGGTGGCTACTGCGAAGGGTCTAGAGAGGTCTGGGAGGCAGAGGATGGGTCATGAGAGGAAGAGCTTCTTGAGCTCATTGAAGAAGTATTGACACTGGAGGGTCCAGAGCCAGGCTGCAGTTTTCTTCATGAGGTTAATGAGTGGGCGAGCGACATCAGAGTAGGAGGGGATGAAATGCTGGTAAAAGTTTGTAAATCCTAGGAAGGAACGCACATCCTTGACTTTCTTCAGGACTGGCCATGAGGCGATTCCATCAAGCTTGACAGGGTCCATGGCAAGTTCACCTGGTTTGATAATCATGCCAAGGTATTCAACTTCTGGGGTGGCTAACTTGCATTTGCTAAGACATAGATGAAGATCTAGCTCCATCATTCATTGAAGGATGTGGTGGGTTCATTCTGTATGGGACTTGTTGTCTGGGGAGAAGATGAGCAGGTCATCTATATAGATGACAAGCCATCCTTTGGTGATCATATCTCTGAATGAGTTGTTCATGAAATGCTGGAAGGTCGAGGGGGAGTTGTTCATGCCAAAGAATATGACCATGGGTTCAAACAGGCCTTTGTGGGTGATAAAATCACCTTTCCATTGATGACCATCCTTGATGCATATATTATTGTACCCCCAGTGAACATCGAATTTGGTGAAAATGTTTGCTCCTTTGAGTCTGTCTATGAGGTTGGAGATGAGCAGTAGGGGATAAGCATCGCAGATGTGTTCATTTAGGTACCGGTAGTCCTGGCATGGATGAAGCTTGCCATCCGTCTTCTTAACAAAGAAAAAGGAGGAGGCCTGTGAAGACTTGAAGGGGCAAATTTTCCCAGACCAAAGGTTTTCATCAAGAAAGGCTTCAGTTGCTTTTTGTTCTTCCAGGGACAAGGGATAGATTTTCCCAATTTTTGGGATGAAAGATTCATCGAGGTTTATTTCATGGTCATAGGGTTGGGATGGGGGAAGGGACTCACAGTCTTTTTCCTCGAAAACCTTGGTAAAGTCTGAGTACTCTGGGGATAAGGTGATGTCTTGGGTCTGGGTCTCCGCTTTTTCTGTGAGCTTAGTAGCTTCAGAGTAGTGGGCGATGGTAGCGGAAGGTAGGATGTATGGTCCTCCTCGAGTGACATGGTTGATAGAATAGTAGCTGAGGGTCTGGTGTTGCCACTGTTTCTCTGACTGGATGTCCAGGTATGCATGCAAGTGCCTGTGGGTTTCAGGTGTGGTGTTGACACACCAAATCAAAGTTTCTCTGAACCCTCAGAGTGGAGGGGCTTGGTAGTGGGAGTCATGTCGCTTTTGATCAGTGACGTAAGTGTGGTATAGGTCCGTGGATTGATTAAGGACCTCGGGGATGGAGATGGTTTGTTTTTCCCAATCGATGGTGGGATTGGCAAGGCAGAGCCAGGGAAGGCCAAGGATGACGCTTTCCTTGCTGCAGTTCATGAGGTGGAAGAGGACCTTTTGGGTAACCCCTTCTTTAATGGAGACATAGAGTTTAGTGGAGAATAAGACATCTCCATTAGAGTTTGCAGATTGATCCACGTTGTAGACGCAGATCAGTTGTTCAAGGCAGGTGCAAGGGAGTTTGTGTTTTCAGGCAAACACCCAGTCAAGGCAGGAGATCTCTGCTTCAGAGTCAATGAGAGCAGGGGAGTCGATGACTTTCATGGTGTATGAGGGTACCATGAGCTGGATGGGAATACACATAGCTCTATTTGATGTGGATACTAGTACAGGCGCACAAGAAACAGGGTATTGGGGAGGTACTTGTGTTGAAGAAGTCCTCCCTTTCAAAAATCCTTAACTTCTACTGCTTCCACATGTATTTCCTCATTATCATCCTCATCCATGAGACCAGGTATTTCTTCTTCTGCTTTGGCGACCTTCCGGTCAGCTTTGGGGTGTGGAGGAAGGTCTTTGAAGATAGGGCACTTATTGGAAAAGTGGCCCAATTTTCTGCAGTGAAGGCAGAGTCTTTGTTTGAAGCAGCATTCACACTCTTCAGGGGTGAGTTTTGGAATGCGGACAGCATCCACATCCATGGCATTGGAGTCTTTGTTGCAAGGGGTCTGAGTGGAGCGAGGGATGAAGGTGGGGGTTGAGGAGTGCTTGTGCTGGCAGGCAATAAGCTTAGCACGTTTATGCTGATCATTGAGATGAGAGGCATTCTTGATCCAATCATCAATGGTAGTGGGAATGATGTCCATAAGGTACATCTTCTCGGAGAGTGAAGAGGGATAGTCATTGAAAAGTAATGGCAGATAGTAGCTGCCTCATTGAGCCCTGCCAGGCTGACCTGGTTGCAGAATTCCAAGATGTATTGACTGAGGGAGGGTTGAAAAGTTCCATCGCATCACTCATTGACACAATAGGTGGCTAGCCAGGTCAAGGCATTGGCAACAGTGTTGGGGCTTTTGAAGTGAGCTTTAAACTTCTTGATGAATTCGTCCCAAGATCCTAGGGTCATATTGGTCCCTCATATGCTTTCCTCCATGAAGGTATCTGCCCAGGTGAGGACACTCCCATCATTCATAAATGATAGGGCAAATCCTATCTTCTTTTCATCTGTGGAGTAGACATCGACATTTATGGTAAGGTATCATTGTACGGAGCAAAGCCAGGGCATGGCATGGCATTGTTTGCTGGAGAAGGCCTTAGATTGGGCGAGGTGGAGTTTGGTGGTTTTTGAAGACATTGGGGGTGCAGGGTTTGGGCTAGGTGGTGAAGGGGGCATGGTGGTTCTGGAGCTGGGGCTAGAGGGCATAGTAGACCTCTAAGAGGAAGAGGTTGTGATGGGTGGTGGTGGTGGATGGGGGTGCCACTTTAGAGGTGACAGAGGGGCTGAAATGGTTGCGAGCTACAACAAGGGTAGTCACGTTTGAAGAGCTTGAGCCTTTTGTTATGACAGGCATGGGTAGCATCAGCTGTAGATTCAATGTGTAACCTAAAGCTGTGAGATGAAGGCAAGGGGCATAGGTCCTGAGCACAATACACAGAGTCTAGTCACTACTCTACCTAGGTGAGTATGTAGCAACGTCGAAGATGAAGGTAGAGTATCCTCGAGCAAAGATGCTGTGAGGCCAAGTGTTTTGAAGGGAGAGCAGAGGGGAGCAAGAGGGTCAAAGACACAATAGATTGCTATCTCAAGTAGGCTCAAGCTAAGGTTACACCCCTTATACTATGCCCTATTTATATGTAGGAGTCCTGCACACAGACCAAGCAGTGCTACAGCTCGATAAGAGAGGAATCCGAACAGGGTAACTGAAGATAAGGAAAACGAGTCATGTGTAGCATGAAACAAGTCAGAAGACTGTGCATGATAGAACTACATGGAACATGGTGGAATGTATGAGTCACAGATAAGAGATAAGGGAAATGCACAGCTGTGATGCTGACTAATTGAAGGGCTGTGCACATTTAAGTAATACAAGGCAAACAGAAATGAAAGCGAGGAAAGAGAGAAAAGGGGCCGATCATAACATTACCCCCTTAGTAGGGTCAAAACCCTAGTGAGACCTTTTCTATAAGTCTCTGCAAGACCCAACAGGTGATCCATACATGTTACTTTCACTGATGGAGTTGAAGCAAAAGTTGTTGTCCTCTCCTAGTGTTGGTGGGGATTGAGGTGAAGGGACTGGAAGTGCATGACCAGAGTGCTGAGAGTGGCTGGAAGTACAGGTGGCGCAGGACCAAAAGGATTCCTGGGACTGACAGGAACTGTGGGAGGAGGTGGAAGAGAATGAAGATCCAGATGGGGAATGGTGGTTACGAAAGAGACAGGCACCCTGAGTATGCCCGGGAGAACAGCAGTGACAGAAAGGGCATGTGTAATGGGGACAGTGGACCCGGATATGCCCGAGTCTATGGCACACAAAGCATGAGTCATGGTAGTGATGGTGGTCGCTGGAGCAAGGTAAGTCTCTCTGTAAGATGCGCCATTGAACTGTGGCTTCCTAGATTTGGTCAAAGTGGACTTGGAGGGCATTAATAGCCAGAGTTTCCATGGGGTCGAGGGGGGAGGAGGAGGTGCTGGGCATCTCGTTGACTGCAGGAACAGAGTTGCGGATGATTTCGGAGGGCATTGGAGAGGGGGAGCGAATGGCATAGCTGGAGATGGTGATGTTGGTGGGTACAGAGACTGTGACAGTTTCTTGAAGGTACCTGTCAATATTCTGGATAAACTCTAAGTGGCCCAGCTGATGGGCCAGGTCATGAATGTGTCCGATGGCTCGGGAGTGGATAGTTTGAATAGAAGCCCCAATGAGGGCAATGTCATGATAATCATTGCCAATGAGGGATTGAAAGAGGTGGGGGAGGTGCTCCAACTGGAGGTAAACCATGAAGAGGAGGAAAAACAGCGAAGAGGGGTCGGTGAAGGCCAAAATCCCTGTGAACATGTGGGGGTCAGTAAGATATTTGTGGAGTGCACTGCGCTCATCGTCTGTGAGATCAGAGGATCGGAGGGTGTGGGCGTGAAGGAGAATGTCCATGGAAATTATTGGGGTCAGGGCATTGGCAGGTGGCTCAAGGACAGGAATGGTATATATAGCGCCAGGGCTAGGAGATGCACTGTCTGCTGCCAGTACCACAGCATCCTCATGATGAGGAGTGTAGGCCATCAGCAGAGAAGGGGTATGCAGCAGTGAAGCAAGATGGTCCTCCATAGGAGGTATTGAAATAGACACAGAAGAGGGAGATGAGATAGATGAGGCAGAGACATTAGACATAGTAAATGAGAAGCAAAGAGGCAAAGGGGTGAAGATGATGGTGGGCATTGTAAGGCAGGAAAGCTTATTGCTTTGAGAAAGAAAAGGCCTTTGGGTGGAGGTTCTTATACTCCTGGAGGGCAGACTTTGCATTTTTCAAGTTCTGTTCTGGAATCCAGGAGTCTTCCTCAGCGGTATAGCCCTTCCATCAGATCAGGAACATGTAGGAGTGGGGTGTTCCTCATGGCATAGGACCTTCTCAATTTCATATTTCTCTTCGCCCTCTATTAGCTCCAGAGGTGGAGTTGGGAAGTTCAGGCCATGGATGCTATTTTTATGATAGGGCAATAAGAGGGAAGCATGAAATATAGGGTGGATCTTCCATGTCGCTGGAAGTCGGAGTCTATATGTCAGGGGGGATAGGACGTCTGTGATATGAAGGGTTCTTCCCTTTTGGGTGCAAATTTAGGATTCGCAATGTGGTGATTAAGGTTCTTTGCCTCTAGCCACACCTTGTCTCTCCTGGTAAATGGGGTGAATGAGCAGCATGTTTGGGATGCCATTACCTGGCATGCAAGTTCATGGGCAGCGAGTGCCTCATTCCTTGCTGTGGATAGGGCCTTGAGGCATTCTTCCAGGGCTGGAAGTGGTGTTTCTGCAAGGACTGTGGGGAGGGCACAAGGTTCATAGCCATCATGAGGTAAAATGGAGACTTTTCTGTGACAGAGTGAGGGCAGTGATTGTGTGTAAATTCTACATGGGTAATATAATCAGCTCATGTGGTTGAGTTGTTTCTGCAGAAGATCCGAAGGTATGTTTCAACTTCTTGGTTGACACGTTCAGTCTCTCTGTCAGATTGGGGGTGGTAGGCAGTAGACAAGGAAAGGTTGTATTTCAGAAGCTTTCTGAGTTCTCGAGCAAAGGTGGATGCAAATTGTGGGCTGCGATCAGAGATGATTTTGTCATATAGGCCCCGATGATGGTATACTTTGTGGAAAAAGAGGGTTGCTACTCCCTCAGCAGTAATGTGTTTCTTGGTAGGACAGAGAATGACCCCCTTAGTAAGCCTGTGGTCAACCACAACCAATAGGCTGTCGAAATTGTTAGACAAGGGCAGGTCAGTGATAAGATCGCAGGAGATCTGCTGGAAAGGTCGGGAAGCAAGGGATTTAATAGAGGAGAGTGGAGGGGTGGTGGGGTGGGTGTTTGCTTTGCTCTGCTGGCAAAGGGCACAACCTTTGATGTAATGGCAGACTTGGGTAGCGAGGCCGGGCCACCAAAAGTTGTGGGCAACAAGTTGGCAGGTTTTTAGATATCTGGAGTGTCCGGCAGAAGAATGATCATGGGAGCATTTGATGACTGTGAGGCAGTCAGGCTCTGGGACATAGACATGGTCATGATAGCAAAGGAGGTTCTCCTTGAATTGCCAATCAGAGAGGCAGTTGCAGAGGTTGGGGGCAGTGACGGATCCCTTGAGGTCGGCATGAGGGTGGGTGACAAGTTTGTCATTGGTAGAGTTTTTCTGGATGGCAGTTGTGAGGACAGAATTAATGACACAGATGAAGAGGGTTTCAGGGAGGAGGGTGACAGCTTAGTTATCTGACTCAGACGAGAGGCAGTCAGGGTGGCAAGAGAGGGCATCAGAACCAGAGAGTAGGGAACCAGGGACATGGGTCATCTTGAGGTTGAAATCTGCAAGATCCAGAAGCCAGCATGCTTGGTGGCGGTTAAGGTTTTGGGGCTGACAGAAATATGTCAGGTTCTTGTGGTCAGTGAAGACCTGGACAGGGAACTGTGAGCCACGAAGGTAGTGGTGCCAAGATTTGAGGGCATGGATGATTGCAAGGAGTTCACGGTCAAAGATATCATAGTTCTGCTCTACCAGGAAGAACGACTGTAAGAGGTAGAAACAGGGGTGCCAATCCCCATTCAAATTGGTCTGTAAGAGAATGGTGCCAGTGGCATCTCGTGATGCATTGGTGGCCACTGCGAAGGGCCTAGAGAGGTCTGGGAGGTGGAGGATGGGTCGAGAGAGGAAGAGCTTCTTGAGCTCATCGAAGGAGGTTTGGCATTGGGGTGTCCAAAGCCATGCAGCAGTTTTCTTTGTAAGGTCAATGAGGGGGTAGGCAATGTCGGAGTACAAGGGAATGAAACACTGGTAAAAGTTTGCGAATCCTAGAAAGAAATGCATGTCCTTGGCTTTCTTCGGAATAGGCCATAAGGCGATCCCATCGAGCTTGACCCGGGTCCATAGCAAGTTTACCTGATTTGACAATCATGCCAAGGTATTCGACTTCTGGGGTGGTAAATTTGCATTTGCTAAGATGCAGGTGAAGGTCTAGCTCCATCATTCGTTGAAGGACACAGCAGGTTCATTCTATGTGAGATTCATTGTCGGGTGAGATGAGCAAATTGTTCATGTAGATAACAAGCCATCCTTCGGTGATCATGTCTTGAAATGAGTCATTTATGAAGCATTGGAAGGTCGAGGGGGAGTTGTTCATGCTAAAGAACATGACCATGGGTTCGAAGAGGCCCTTGTGGGTGATGAAAGTGCCTTTCCATTGATGACTGTCTTTGATGCATACATTATTGTACCCCCAGTGAATGTCAAATTTGGTGAAGATGTTAGCTCCCTTGAGCTTATCAATGAGCTCAGAGATGAGAGGTAGGGGGTAGACATCGCAGACAGTGTGTTCATTCAGATACTGCTGGTAGTCTTGGCATGGACAGAGCTTGCCATCTTTCTTTTTAATGAAGAAGAAAGGAGAGGCTTGCGGGGACTTAGAGGGACAAATTTCCCCAGAATGAAGGTTCTCATCTAGGAAGGCTTTGTTTGCCTTTTGTTCTTCTGGGGATAGCAGGTAGATTTTCCTGATCTTTGGGACAAAGGACTCATTGAGGTTTATTTCATGATTATATGGTTGTGATGGGGGAAGGGATTCGCAGTCTTTTTCTTTAAAGACCTCAGCGAAGTCAGAGTACTCTGGAGGCAGAGTGATATCCTGAGTCTGGGTTCCTGCTTTTTCTGCAAGCTTGGTGGCTTCGGAGTAGCAGGCGATGGTGGCAGAGGGCAGGATATATGGTTCTCCTTGGGTGATGCAGTTAATAGAATAGTGGCTAAGGGTTTGGTGTTGCCACTATTTTTCAGACTGGATGTCCAGGTACGTGTGCAGGTGTCTGTGGGTTTCGGAGGTCATGTTAAGTTTTAACACACTGGATCGAGGTTTCCCTGAAGTTTTGTAGTGGTGGGGCATGGTAGTAGGAGTCATGTCACTTTTGGTCAGCAACATAGGCATGGTATAGGTCTACAGATTGATCGAGGACCTCAGGGATGGAGATGGTCTGCTTTTCCCAGTCAATTGTAGGATTAGCAAGGCAAAGCCATGGGAGGCTAAGGATGATGTTTTCCTTGCTGCAGTTCATAAGATAGAAGAGGACCTTTTGGGTTACCCCTTCTCCAATGGAAACATAGAGCTCAGTGAAGAACAAGATGTCTCTGTTTGAATTTGCAGATTGATCCACATTGTGAACACAGATTAGTTGTTCAAGGCAAGTGCGAGGGAGTCGATGTTTTTGGGCAAAAGCCCAATCAAGGCAGGAGATTTCCACTCCAGAGTTAATGAGAGCAGGAGAGTCGACAACTTTCATGGTGTGCGAGGATACCACAAGCTGAACGGGGATATGCATGGCTCTATTTGATGTGGATACTAGTACAGGCGCAAAAGAAACAAAATGTTTGGGAGGTACTTGCGTCAAAGAAGTCCTCCCTTTCAAAAATCCTTAACCCCTACTACTTTCACGTGGATTTCTTCATCGTTATCCTCATTCATGAGACTGGGTATTTCTTCCTCTGCTTTGGTGACTTTTCAGTCAGTTTTGGGGTGTGGGGAAAGGTCTTTGAAGGTGGGGCACTTATTGGAAAAGTGACCTAATTTTCTGCAGCAGAGGCAGAGTCCTTGTTTGAAGTAGCGTTCTCGCTCTTCAGGAATGAGTTTTGGAATGCAGATGGCATCCACATCCATGGCATTGGGGTTCTTGTCTCAGGGGGTCTGAGTAGGGTGAGGGACGAAGGTGGGGGTCAAGGAGTGCTTGTGCTGGTAGGTAACAAGCTTAGCATGTTTGTGCTGATCGTCAAGATGAGAGGCATTCTTGATCTAATCATTGATGGTGGTGGGGACGGTGTCCATAAGGTACACCTTTTCCAAGAGTGAAGGAGGAATGCCCATGGAGAAGTAGTAGCAGATGGTGGCTACCTCATTGAGTCCTGCCAAGCTAACCTGATTGTGGAATTCTAAAATATACTGACTAAGGGAGGGTTGGAAAGTCCCATCATGTTGCTCATTGACACGATAGGTGGCTAACCAGGTCAAAGCATTGGTGGCTGTGTTTGGGCTTTCGAAGTGAGCCTTGAACTTCTTAATGAACTCATCCCAAGACTCTAGAGTCATGTTGGTTCCTCACATGCTCTCCTTCATGAAGGTATCTACCCAGGTGAGGACACTTCCATCGTTCATAAATAACAGGGCAAATCCTATCTTCTTTTCATCTGTGGAGTAGACATTGACATTTATGGTGAGGTACTGTTGTACTGAGTGAAGCCAGGGCATGGCATCGCGTTGTTTGCCTGAGAAGGCCTTTGGTTGGGTGAGACAAAGTTCGGTGGGTTTTGAAGACATCGGGGGTGTAGGGTTTGGGCTAGGTGGCAAAGGGGGTGTGGTGGTTCCTGAGCTGGGGCTAGGGGGCATAGTGGATCTCCAAGAGGAAGAGGTTGCGATAGGTGGTGGTGGTGGGTGGAGGTGCCACTTCAGAGGTGATGGAGGGGCTGAAATGGCTGTGAGCTATAACAAAGGTAGTCACGTTTTGGAGAGCTTGAGCCTTTTGTTACGACAGGCATGGGTAGCATCAGCTGTAGACTCAATGCACAACCTAAAGCTGTGAGGTGAGGATGAGAGGTGTAGGTCCTGAGCATGATGCACAGAGACTAGTCACTACTCTGCCTTGGCGAGTATGTAGCAATGTTGAAGATGAAGGTAGAGTGTCCTCGAGTGAAGATGCTGCAAGGCCAAGTGTTTTGAAGGGAGAGCAGAAGGAAGTGAGAGGGTCAAAGACGTAATAGATTGCTATCTCGAGTAGGCTCAAGCTAAGGTTACACCCCTTGTACTATGCCCTATTTATATGTAGGAGTCTTGTGCACAGACCAAGCAGTGCTACAGCTCGATAAGAGAGAAATCTGAACAGGGTAACTGGAGATAAGAAAAATGAGTCATGTGCAGCATGAAATGAGTCAGAAGGCTGTGCATGATAGAACTACATGGAATATGGCAGAACGTATGAGTCACAGATAAGAGATAAGGGAAACACACAGCTGTGATGCTGACTAATTGAAGGGCTGTGTGCATTTAAGTAATACAAGGCAAACAGAAATGAAAGCAAGAAAAGAGAGAAAAGGGGCTGATCATAACACTCATGTTAGGTGATGACAACAACTTCTGCTTTGACTCCATTGGAGAAAGAAACATGTGCAGGTCCCCGGTGGATTCCTGCAGGGGCTTGTAAGAGTCTCACCAGGGTTTTGACCTTACTAAGGGGGTAATGTTATGATTTACCCCTCTTTTTTCTTTTGTCTTCATTTCTCATTGCATTGTATTACTTAAACATGCACAGCCCTTCAATTAGTCAATGCCATGGCTGTGCGTTTTCCTTATCTTCTATCTCTGACTTGAATGTTCTATGAAGTTCCATGTACTTTTACCATACATAGCTTTATAACTCGCTTTATACTGCATATAATTTATTATCCCTTATCTCCAGTTTCCTGTTTTAGTTTCCTCTCTTATCATGCTACCATACAGCTTGGTCCATGCATGAAGAACCATACATATAAATAGAGCATAGCACAAGCAGTGTATCCTTAGCTTGAGCCTACTTGAGATAGTAATCTATTGCATCTTTGATCCTCTTGCTCCTTCTTGCTCTTTCTAAGAAACCTCTTGGCCTCACAGCATCTTTGCTTGAGGACACTCTGTTATCATCTTCAACATCACTATATACTCACCTAGATGGAGTAGTGACCAGTTACCTTGTATAGTGCCTGGAATCTTCACCCCTTGTCTTCACCTCACAGCTTTAGGTTGCACTTTGAGTCTATGGCTGATGCTACCCATGCCTGTCATAACAGTAGGATCGACCAGCTGCAAAAGCTTGGAACAGTGCTTGAGGCACCCATCATGTTGTCTAAGAAGATGACCAACATTCTGGAGGGCACTCTTGATAACTCTCTCACTCCAGAGAAGTCTAGCAGGGGCTGTAACAAGAAGGTAAGTCACATTTCACATTTAAAAACTTGCTAACTCATGTTTCAGTCCCAGCGTCCCCTGCCATATGTTTTGCATCCACCAGTTTCAGCACCAGGCACACCATTACCTGCTTTCCATCAATGCACTTCTGACTCCCAGCATTTTGGCTTTGCTCCTCCCCCAACTACTGAACGTGACCCTCTAGTGCCCATGTCTTACTATGGCCAGTTCCAACCATCATCAGCTTCCCTTCCTAGACAACCTTTAGTGTTGGATGTTCATGACCAGGGGCCATCTCAACCTCTTCATAGTAGATCAAGCATCACTGACTCTCAGATCAATCCTGTCTTGTTATTGAGGCCACCCTTGCCCTCTGCTCCCTTGGCATACTGGAGCCATGATGTCAACCATTGTTTAGGTATATCTATAGAATCTGGGAGAACCTCTGAAGTCTCTTCCAAAACCTCAGACAATGAACATTCAGAAGCTTCTGGTGGAGGTGATGAAAGTGATGCCAATGATTGGGGTAGGACCAATTGATGGGAGGTTAGTCACCCAGGTATGATTTCCAAATCATTACACTTGAATTGTGAATTCATGTTTTCATAGGCTTTTCTCAGGAACCTCAATACACCACACCCTGTCATACTCATATTCCACTTCCCAATGAATTCTCATTTGATCATTCGCATGATGAAGATGATTCTGCCACTCTGCAAGCTCTTAGGGAGCCAGATGGTGAAGAATCTTTGGTATGTTAAATCTGTTCTTGCTGCTATTGCTTATAGGACCTTGAGATTGCAAATCATGGTAATGTCACTGATGTCCTTGAGTCCCACCATCAAGTAAATGGATGACCTTCTGCTCCTTGCCCTGACCAACTGACCATGTTGTCTAATGCTGTAAATCAAGTGCAGCTGAACAACTCTAATATTTGCCCTTCTGTGCCTTGTTCTAGTCAACAGTCAGCTGCTGTAGGATCCAATGTTACAAATGAAGGACAATCAACCATTGCAGAGACCAGGACACACATGCCACAGAATTTCAAGAAACTGAAAGACAGTCCTGTTTCCCCTGATATACTTGGATACTATCCACCCACATCTGAAAGGATCTTTTAGAAGATGCCAAGTGAGACTGTCAGATTGCTCATGTGGTCAAGAACCCATTCTCATCCAAATCTCATGATCTCAAAACATCAATTACAGAGTCTCTTGTCACTACCATTGTGGAGTGGTCTTAACATAACACTACACTAGAACCTGGTAAGTGAAGTCTTGCATGTTGTACATTGATTTTGACGCTGTTTGGAGGTTACTAGCTGGAGCAACAAACTAATATGGCATCTCTCATATGTCCTGTATCTCCTGATTATGAGCATTGTTTACTAACACATCAAAGCTTCTCACTGACATTACTACATGGCGCTCAGAGCTGAAGATGGTTGCAGTTAGTGTTGCCCCATCTGCATATGGTCTAGTCATTCCTTCTGATATGGAAGATCGAGTGCAGTGGCTTAAGTCTAGGGCCAAGAGCCTTCTCAATCAATCTCTTTTTTTGTGGAATCGCTTGGATGAATTTCACTTCATTTTTCAATTGCAGTTGGTATGTAACTAACATCTTTCTTTAGGATAGAATTTTTTTTTACCTCAGTTCCTATTGGATTGCAGATAAATGCCCTGATCTATTCCAGAATTCTCTCCCTGTGGCTTGTTTGGCCCTCACAGTGGCCACAGTAAGTCTTACAGAATCTGTTACTGGATCTACTGACAATGCTTTTAGCTCAACTGCATGCTTGATGGTTTTGCTAAAAATAGCATAGGCAGATTCATCCCATAGTTTTCTGGAAAATCATATTCATCCATTTACTATGGGTTGCTGTTGATGTTACTAGATCAAGTCCTCAAAAATGTGTATCATGGTCCATGACTTCAGAAACAGTTGTTGCAATAGGGTCGGAAAGGATAGTAAGTACCATGAGCAGATCTGTCAGATGCTCTATGACTAAGTATTCATTATGGCTTCACTTTAGGAAATTGACACCTATGTCAAGTGCCATGATCACTTGAATGTTGTTTTGGATTAGTGGGGATGTTTTTATGCTAGTTTTCATTGTAGTATTTCTCTGATTCTGTGTCATCTACATGAAGGCTGTGCTATTGTATGGCACAGTGTGAATGTGATTACAATATGTTCTCCATTTGGAATAATTTCCTGTGATTGAAAATTACTATTATACTCTAGATTACTTGCCAGTGCTCTAATAGTATGATGATAAAAAGATCAGATCATTGGATGCCATTTCAAGTGTCTGTAAATTAGATCCATAATACTGTTGTGAACTAGCAATGCACTAAACCTAACTTTGAGTAGGTGTGAAGATGGAAGTGAGCATCAGTGCAAAGGGAATGCTCAAGCTAGTCTGCATCAGGATTTGGTTATAGAATCCAGCAATCTTCAGGGGAACATCAGAGATGCAAAGTAGGAAGCTGGCTCATATGGCTATACTAGGCACATGGAACAAGGTCGAAGAATACTCAATGATAAAGAGAGTGATGAGTGATAAGGCCTAACCAAATACCTTGCTAGACAAAGGGTACTGGATAATGACAACACTTAGGGCTAGGCTACTAGAGGTGAAGACCGAAGAAGGACAATGAGAATCAAGCTGGAGAATCCCAGTTGATCTATGTGCCCTATATATATTATCAGGCCATGCACATGGACCAAGAAGGGCCAGCCAGGGCAGAGGGCACTACTAAATATGGAACTAAAAGATAAGGGTCCAGGGTAGCACCACAAGATAAGGTGGTAGACATGCTGTGGTGGTGGAAAGAATAGAAGAGAAGGCATAGCCTTACCTGGCCCTGAGATCTGGATTGAGATCCAAGATCTAAGATAAGAGATAGGATTGGGAGATCTATCAAGATACAACCCAATATAGAATAGATGAGTATCTATAAAAGTGTTAATAGATGTAAACAAAGGATTAGGGTGCTAAGGTAAAAGATGAGATGTAAGTACAGCACCTGATAAGAGAAAGGGGCTGGATCCATATCCATAACCCTAGAATAAGGTTGCCTTAGGTGCTAAGGGCACTTTAGTTAGGTTAAGCCAGTAGCATTCACAACAAATACCACATGTACTTTACATTATTAGTGAGTGCTCTACAATGACAAGGAGATGAATTTAGTGGTATCTATATGTTACACCCATAGTAGTCCATAGCTATGCATAACAAAATACATAGCTTGAAGTGGCTGGCCAGCATGGACCTCACTGTGCAAGTATTGCCAGTTACTGTTATGATTGGCCCCTTTTCTTTTCTTTCTTTCTTTCTTCACTTTCATTTCTCTCATCTTGTATTACTTAAATGCGCACAGCCCTTCAATTAGTCAGCATTATGGCTGTGTGTTTCTCTTATCTCTTACCTGTGACTCATGCATTCCATAACATTCTATGTAGTTCTATCATGTACAGCCTTCTAACTTGTTTCACACTGTGCATGACTCATTCTTCCTTATCTCCAGTTACTCTTTTGGATCTCTCTCTTATCAAGCTGTAGCACTGCTTGGTCTGTGCGCAGGACTTTCACATATAAATAGGGTGTAGCACAAGTGGTGTAACCTTAGCTTAAGCCTACTTGAGATAGCAATCTATTGCATCTTTGACCCTCTCACTCCCCTCTGTTCTCCCTTTGAACCACTTGGCCTCACAGCGTCTTTGCTTGAGGATACTCTACCTTCATCTTCGACGTCGCCACATATTCACCAAGGCAGAGTAGTAACTAGTCTCTGTGCATTGTACTCAGGACCTATGCCCCTTGTCTTCATCTCGCAGCTTTAGATTATGCATCAAGTCTACGGCTGATGCTAACCACACCTGTCATAATAGTAACCAGTGCTGTGGAGCACTCTAGAGCAAAATGTGGTTCACTGATGTTCCATTAAAAGATCTGAGAGTCTTCTGAATTGATGTCTTGACAGTCTCCATTGTATATGGGCATTTGGCTCTCTTCTACACAGAGAGCAGCAGAGCATCCCTAACTCCCACAGTAGTGGGGGAGGGTTTTGTTCTGTACAAAAAATCTGTTCTCTGCAAAATGACTCATGGGAATATTACACATGATAAGAATGGATTATAGAAAACTATACAGTTATTGAGATGAATGCTGTATGATGGTGCCACTATGCTTCAACATATGAGTGGGTTTGGTTTACCTTACCTGTTTACCTGTTATTATTGTATGTGACTTACCATCTATGTTTAAAGGTTCATTGACAAGGCTCCTTGCATTGCTGCATGCACCCTTGAGGAGAGGTTTTGACCTCCTGATGGCCCTCATCATGTTCAAGACTATCCTGTAAATCATGATTCAATCTATTTTCCTCATGAATATCATGAATGTTTTGAATCTCCTTCTAGTTTCTGTACATGGCTATAAATGCTCTCAAAATCCATTCTATGCATTGCTTTGAATGCCAGATAAAGTTCGCTGGCTCTGTTGTGTATGATGGCATGGATATTTTTGTTTTTTACTATGCAACACAGGCTTCTGTGGTTAAGTTGACTGGTTATTTTGCAGATGCTGAGTACATGCACTGCCATATCTTGAATAAGATTATTTAGCTCCAAACCCATCTATCAGATGTGAGCCATATACCAGATAAGTAGTTGACTTTTTCAAGATAGTTTTTCTACTCAGATGATATCCATAAAATGAGTCTAACCAGTCTCTCAGCTAATTTGCTGTTTATATCAGCTTCCTCTCTGCCAGAGGTGTTTCTCTGCAAAGGTTCAACAATAAAAGTTTGTATACAAGTTCTTCTTGCTGACCTCACAAAGCATTATGCTAATCTACTAACACTTGATGCTCTCACATCAAAACTAAAAGATGTCTCTTTGCCTGCCAGCTCTGAATGAAGCCTCCTTACATAGCTTGCTTTCAGCTTTTTTTTTACCATTATTATACAGTGACCTCAAAAACCCTTTCCATACTAACCCCAACGGCAGTGCGCACAGCGCACTGCCAATCACTGTGGGAATTTCGCTTAGCTTTGGTGGGGATATAAATAGAACATACTCTTGGCTACAACATTGCCCCTTGGATCATGTGATTTCATTCACACACTGCT
>JBBPUL010000409.1:1506-21180 GCA_038094675.1 Spongispora temasekensis | reverse complement strand
ACTTGGCCTTGAAAAGGGGATAATGTTAGAACTTTTTAATTTTCACATTTTCACACGTCACGATCTAGCCTATGATGTAGTTACGCGTGTAAAACGCATGTTCAATAGTATATAAGTAGTCAATTCCTGTATCGTATCCCTTAGTTTCGATATTCTAAAACTTTCATTCTCTTCGAGTGACAGTGAGGAGCTCGACTCTAACACTTGTGGTGCCAACTCGATCCCGGAGCACGAACTACCTCACAGCCGAGGGTACCGTCAGCGTGCTTGCCCAGCCCTCTCAGCCTGCACGGAACCTGGCAGCCTCAGCTCAGCCAAAAGATTTCAACCCTCCTCGGGTTCCGTGTTGAGAGACAGGAACAGCCCCCAAGTGCACATTGCCAGCATAGACATGCAAACCGGGTGCGGTTTGCTCGGTCCAGTTCAGTCCCTGCACCCTGATAACTCGTGCCTTGTCGTATTCCACAGCGTGTGGGGAGTCTTCAAATCTCACAACAACCCGACAATGCAGTTTTTACTTTGAGTAAAGGGGACCTGTGGCCCAGGCCCCCCTCCTTCCCCAGCCATATTTTTAAGGAAAGAATGAGTGAGTGAGTTCCTCGATTGATTTCACAGGGCGCCGAGAAGAACCCTTGTTCATGGGAGCGCGTCGTACTAGTAAATGACAGCACTTGCTCACTGAAAGATCCCTTTTGAATGTGAATCAGGTGTACTTTCCGGGCCCTCAGCGGGGTGAGTAAAAAGTTTGTTTTGTTTTGGCTTTTTAACTTGAATGATGCATGGGATCAGGGTTCAATTGTTCATTTCTCATCGTTGCCCCGATACGTAGGTTGACCATATCGGAGTGGAGTCCCATGTTGCGCGCACGCCCTGGCGATAGCCGCAGAGCATACGAGGAAAGTGGTCATTGCTTTCTCGACCCCTGCAATCATGGGTGGTGATACGGCGAGGGTGGGCATGCGTGCACGATGTTAAAAGACGAAGCTGCATACGGTGTCTGGAAAGGGCAGTGGAATGCATGCGTTAGCCGGGGGCAAAACGGAACACGCGAACAGCGATGTTTACCTGGACCGTCTCCCATATTTCAGAAGTCGAAGGAAGAGGCAACAGCTTGCCTGTGTATAAGTCAAAGGCGATAATATGCGTGTCAAGGAAACCCTGGCAGCCCTTTGTGCCTTGAACGATGAGCGCACGGGGATCAAGGTCAACTTTGTAGACATGAAAGTATTCGTGTTCGAATTGATGAAGATCCAAAATTACTTCTGACTGTTCCGCCATTTCAACCGAATAGATTGAACTACAAAGGGGCGTGCTGTTAGTCGAGGTCGCAATGAAATCACACACTGGAGTCATTCTCTGGATTAGAGGACCACAAGCCGACTTCATTTCCTCCTTCATAACTACACATGCAATCGGTCTACCCTCAACGTCGATGGCAGAGACACAGTGAAATGACGTCAAGTTGGCACTCTTGGCCTGTAAACGATGCTTGCACCCGAGTTACTATCAAGCACGTCGAGGTTCAAATCATAGCAGCGGATTTCGTCTTTGAAAGCAATGAGGAAGAATTGACCAAAGACGAAGCTGGCACCAAGATCCAGGCCAGCTGACCGAATCTCCCTCAACTTGCGCCCCGAATTTCCCACAGAACCTTCTGTACTCAGATGTCGGTCCACGTTGATCCCAGCGAGAAGCGCGCTCTCCAGATCAAACGCTGATTGAGAAGGAAAAGGACCGGGTGGACGAATGAATTTGGATTTGCGATAGGCATCACTCCACACATCCCTGGGGTGGCCGAGTGCATTAAGATGTCGAGAAACCTGTGACATGTGTCGTGCTTCAAGTCTTCCTAGGCCTGCACACGCTCACAGTATGACAGCGAGTTACACACCTTGCGTGCATTCAGGATGTCCGGAATGTCGAGGTAGCGAAAAACGCCCTGTAACTTCCGGCATGTTAGGTGCGGCAGGCGACTCGGTGTAGTCGTTTTCAGTCTGGGAAAATCTTAGCAAGAAATTGCCATATATAAGGGATTGCTTACGTCACACGATGTCCATTAGTTCTGTAGTCTCGTCATAAAGCTATGTAGTGAAGCTTAGGCACACGGAATACTTTCACCGCAGTTACCACCCGCGCAACTCAGGCACCAAGCCTTCCAAGCAGTGGCTCCCCGGAAAGTTGATGGAACTTGCCGAATCCGTCAGGTAACCCTCCAAAAAAGTAGTGAAAGAGGCAGTGGTTATTCGGATGATATCCATCGAACATGGCTTCAAGTTCCACCATGTACATAGAATATAAATCAGCCAATTGCTGAACAAGCGATTGTACATTCGAAGGGATTAATCAACATACCCATGATTGGATGATTTAGTCCCGTTCCCCAGACTCACAACCAACATCATAATATTTTCGTTCATCCTGCCGCGTTCAGATATCCTTTTCCGCCAGATATCCCTCGATCGTCGTCCACAGCTCCTTTGCTAGTTCTTCGCCAGTATTATCCGGTACCAGTTTCCCAATTTTGCCGTACGGAAGAAGGTATACACCCTTGTACTTTTCCTGATCCTGTGCGATATCAGGCGACGCGGCCGCAAAGGCAGACGTGTACGCCCCAACATCAGGAGAGATGGCTGCCAAATATCCGATACAATTTATAAGCCATGCTATCTTCCTCAGGCTTGGTCTAGCTGAAAATGTGTTGACCGTGCCCGGGTGGAGTGACAGGACTGTGATAGGTGACCCTTGTGTAGATAGCTTCCGCTGCAGCTCTGATGCATAGAGGATATTGGACAATTTTGAGTAGGCTTAAGCGAATGAATCAGCGACTCCCGACAACTCGTTGACATGCCTTCAATGCTCACCGTACCGATTCCACCGCGCAGATACGGTACACTTGTATTCATTATTGAAATCATCGAGGTTACGAAAGCGAGGATTTTTGATAACCACTCTGTATGCTTCCGAAGCAACCTGTAAACATACGTGTAAATGACCGAAAGGAGAATAAATGGTTTGCCTAGAGAATACAACTGACCACGACGATGCGAACGTCTGGATTTGGCTTGGTTGCTGCCTGATTCAAGACAGGCATCAACTCGCGTGTCAGGACAAACGGACTTATGACACTGGTATTTCAACGTGAGGGTATGGCTCCAGCGAGTGCAGACACAGCCTCTACGTACTTGACGGTGTAAACTAAATCCACGCCTGAATGGTTGTCAAGACACTTGAATTCACCAAATGGAATGTAGAATGACGTACCATCAGCAGTCAACTGACGCTTATCGAAAAGACTGTAATAATGTGAGTGTCCTGTATACGAGACAATCACCATAGAACGTGACATACAGCGCAGCGTTGTGAACTGAACATGATTTTGTGAGGGTTCGTGTACTACCGAAAAGAACTTCTACACAATGGCTTACCGAGAATATCCAAATATTTTTCCTTGCTCATAAACTCCTGCGCAGCTCTTTTTGCGTTTCGTGGGTCAGCGAGGTCCAGTTCGAGCCATATGACCTCGCCATTACCAGGACCAAGTCCCTCTTCTTTCAACTTTGCAATAGCTTCTTCCGCTCTATTTTTGTTTCGAGCAGCCATATAAACCTTAGCGCCCTTCCTGGCAAGATGTTTCACTGTAGCATATCCGATTCCGGCACTAGGAATGGCACAGAGTAAGAATGAATATAATAATATCAGAAACTCATCAAAAGAATCAGGATCCGGTGATGAAACGTACTTGCTACCCGTCACGATCACGACTTTTCCGGATAAGTCGGATATGTCTACGAGTGGGTCGAACTTGGGCTTGGAAACAAACATACTGGAAGGGACTGTTAAACTAGCTTAGGGTCGTAGCGGTTTCAATTATACCTATGTTACTATATCATGTGAACATGTCAGGTACCACGTTTGAACACGGTAATTATAAGTACCGAACTCGGTCCCTAGCTGTCCTCCCACGTCATCAAGCCGAATCGGAATTTTTTTTACACTTACAGCATTTGCACCAATAACCGATCGGAGAATGGGCACACGGTAAACAGCTCTTGCTCCCACTTTACACGCACTTTACACCACTTCATTCATACCTTACAGTACGTTGGTTGATGCCAGCACACGGTGCACTCCAGATTATTAAACCAAAACTCGACCGATGGAAAATGATAGACTGGATTGATCATGTACTGACGTCGATATCGAAAAGTGATGATCAAGATTACCGGATTCAAAGAGTGTGAATCTAATGAAATGCATCACGACTCAACATTCAAATCGAATCGAAAGCCTACAATTTGGAATCAAAGTGAGAAAGGTATCCCGTCTTTGCACCTTAGATACACTTGTCTGCCAAAAAACCCTCGATCGTCGTCCAGAGCTCCGTTGCAAGTTCTTCGCTAGCACCTTTCTGCACTAGTTTGCCGATCCTGCCGTACGGAACAAGATATGCACCCTTGTGCTTTTCCGCGTTCTGTACAACGTCGGACGATGCAGCCGCAAAAGCAGACGTGTATGCTCCAGCATCAGCGGGAACAGCCATGGGGTACAAAATAATGTCCAAAAGCTACGATACTCTTTTCAGTTGTGGCCTGCGCGAAAAGGTATTGACCATGCCCGGGTGGAGTGACATGACCGTGATAGGCGACCTTTCTGCAGCTCCGACGCATACAGGATATTGGATAATTTCGAGGAGGCTTGAGCGAATGGATCAGAGACCAAGACCCGTCAATTTGGTTTTTGCTCACCGTAGCGGGCCAATTGCGACGACATGATACCTCAATACTCATTGTTAAAATCATTGAGGCTACGAAGGCGAACATTTCTTGTGACCATCTTGTAAGCTTCCGAACCAACTTGAAAGAGCTTTTATGTAAGTACTAAAAACTAATGTAGTTCTAGAATGCAACACACCACAACAATGCGGACGTCTTGGATTGGGTTTCGCTGCTGTCTGATTCAAGACAGGCATTAGCTCGCGTGTCAGGGCGAATAGACTGATGACGCTGTATCTCGATGTGAGGGTACGGCTCTGGGGACTGCATAGACAGCCTCTACGTACTTGACAGCATAAAGCAGATCCACGCCTTCAAAATAGCTCACGCGCTGTATTCAGGAAAAGAAATTGAATGACACACCATCAGCGGTCAAATGATACTTCTCCACAAGACTGAAGCAGGGTCAGCCCGCCTGTACACGAAATGGCAGGTTCATAGAACACTTACAGCGCAGCATTGTGAACTGATCGCGGAGTACAAGCGCGTTGTAAGCAATCCACAGCACCAAAAGGCAAAGGCCTACCGAGAACATCCAAGCGTTTCTCCTTATTCATAAACTCTTGCGCGGTCTTTTTCGCATTGCGTGGGTCAGCGAGGTCTAGTTCGAGCCATACAACCTCGCCATTGCCAGGACCGAGTCCTTCCTGTCTCAATTTTGCGATGGCTTCCTCCGCCCTATCCTTGTTCCGAGCACCCATGTAAACCTTGGCGCCGTTGCGGGCTAGATGCTTCACAGTAGCATAACCAATTCCTGTGCTGGAAAGTAAATCGATCATAAATATAAGGAAGCATCAATTAACCAGCATTCAACACCACCTACTTGCCGCCCATCACAATGATGACTTTGCCAGACAAGTCAAGCAAGTCTACGAGGGGGTCGAACTTGGGCTTGGCCCAACATAAGTTGGAATGGGGACTTAAAAATGGTCGCCCGTCTAAAATCAATAACTGCGCAGCCCTAATTCATGTGATTTCCGGGTATGAACCACCCGCGCCCATGAGAAAACTAGGGCTAGCGATGTCTTGAACAAAAGACCTTGATGCCGCAACCGTCCTGGGTGTGGGATTACTACGTGATTTTAAGCGACCTGTCAACGAATAATTGCCTCTTTTGGAAACCGATCGCAGTACCAATCCAGCAAATTATGTAACTACTCTGTAACCTTAAAACACTCCATACATCAATCCATTAACTCAAAGGTTGAACACCACGCGCTGGCGAACCGAAAACACCATTTTAACCCAACCAAAGAAAGCTCGTTCTTTCCGGAACGTCATTGTTCGCTGCAACCTCCATGAGATTATCACCCCCGTCGACTCTCCAGAAAACCTTCACGCCATCATTACCCGCTGCAATGATATATGCATCGCCACCGCTGCCTGCCTGTTCACCAGACGCCATCCCACGGATCTGATTGAGACCTGTATATATCTGCCTGCGTAGTATAAATTTGTTAGATACTTTTTGATAGATCATGATTGTGTCCCCCCGAGGATCTGGCTTGCCAATGTTCCGGCTAGACACATAAATGTATGTAACAGGATATTGTTCAGTGGGCGAGGGTACGATAATGTCGCCTCCGAGGAACACAGAGCCAGCAGCTGGATCAGAAGGAGTAATAGATGTGTTCGCAATGATATCGGAAGTTCCGTTTGGGTAGGAGGGGAACCCCTGGAGGGTCAGGGCAGGTGGTGATTCATGAACGGTGTATAGCAGGTTGTCTAGAATACGATCAGTCAGCTGAATGATAGCGGAACTAAGGGAAACGACAATATACCGCTGAGGGAGCTGATATAGACATTATGCGGCTGACTATTAGTCGGCTGTTGAATGTAACCATGGACAGCGTAGTCACCGGGGTCACCACGGACCACGCCCAGTTGCCAGATCTTATCGTTACCCTATGTACACATAATTGAGATGCTGCGTCAGATTCCATTCGCTCCGTATGAACTGCTTACCTTGTCTGGAATGAGGATCGCACCACCATACAAGTAGATCCCGTCGGCTTGTGCAGTCCCTTGGCTCCCATCAGTAGGAACAGGAAACGTCCAGATTTCCGAATTGTCGGAGAAATGCAAGTGATCCTTCCCTGTAGGAACGACACGCACTGAACCAGGAATAGACTGTTCAATTCCGAATGAGCAAAACAGTCATACAATGGAAATATCAGTGATACGAACGTTGGTGAATACCACTTCGCCTGTAGGTAAACTGAGACAATGATTGGGAGAGCCTCCGCCAGAAGAAATCGTATCCACGAGAGTGAGAGCTCCAGCAGGTCCAACAGTAAAGGACTGTAATGCACCATCTGCGAGGTCCCCGTTAACCGCGCTAAGCGGGAAATGTTCATACCAGTATGAGGATATGAGACAAAAAAAAACACATACTACAGGATACTCTTGTTAGTTGCATGAGAAGTTATCGCGGTTACATTGGGACCTGTCGGGTACTTGGCGAGGGAGGTCAATGTATTGTCGTCACCGTTGAAGACATAGGAGGCGATATAGGCGGATAAACCGCCAGCGAGGATCGTGAAGTTGACCATGGTAGACAATTTTTGCAATGCCCAAAGCGGGAGGCAATGCGGAAGCTCTTTTTGGATCGTACGAGCTTTTACATTCGGCGGAAGAACGCACCTATGTGGTATCATTTCCGATGCCTCCGTGTCCCGGCGACGTGAAGGCTAAATTTTCCAGCCGATAAATAATCAATGAAACATAAAGGAACTTAACCAAGTATGTGCCCTTGTAATGCACGGACCATGCCCCATACCAGGTGACAAACGAGAAACCTTGTACAGTGAGTTTATTCACTAGAAGTTGCGCGCAAATAAAACATTCCATAGCATTGCGAAGGCGTGCCGTGGACGATAAAACGCTAGACAATCAAGATTGGTCGGCGGGAATCGACGATTCCTGAAACTTTTTTGTTTCGCCGCGTCAGAAATGCTGGAACTAGCCCGTTGTTAGCCGTCATTTACGGTTCAACACGTGGAACTTCGTGGCTAGATCATCGCCCCTGTCCGAACGGCGAAATCAGCAGTAGTGTAGTGTTTTTTCAAGCGCCGCCAGCAAAATGATGGAAGTGGATATGTTCGACAGGCTGATCTGACAATCGCTTCGCCTTCTTGCTAACTTGAAGCCACGATGATCCTCCTTGGGTTCCCGCGAGCCAGCAGTACCAGCCTCCTCAGACGATGCCATACCGCAGCTCGGACATTCACTGCCAGCAGACTCCAAAGAGCACGCTTCTCCACTGCCAACCCAAGTACCCTGGGCGCGTCTGAGATGCCAGAGAAACTCGCTGGAACCGCCCCAGTCCACCGCTGCTATGCCTTCCTCCACACCCACCAGCCTCCAAGCGCCTATCCGGCCAAGTACACCACACCCGTCCAGCGCAAGCTCCTCCTCGCCACCGCGCCTTTAGGCGTTTCCGTTAATTTTGCCTGGACCAGCGGGCAGGAGGCGGTGTCACCCGAGGCAGAGACACATCGTCTGACCGCGTTTTCGAGCACGCGGGGAAAGCTTGAGACTGAGATGGTCTCGCTTGCGAATGTGCACGACGTCGCAGAGGCAATTCGAGCACACACAGAGCCCCGCGATGGGCCATCGACGGTGCAACTGCTACCAGACGCGGACTCGGGAGACATTCATCTCTACGTGTGCACGCACGGCGCGCGTGACTGTCGATGCGGCGATATGGGCGGCGCGGTTGCCCGAGCTATCCGCGACGAGCTAGACAAACGTCGACAGTGCCAGGCATCCGATCCGAGCACTCGCATCAAGCTTGCCGAAGTCGCACACGTCGGTGGACACAAGTGGGTCTCTGTTCTGCCATTTAGTGATCCTCAAGGTTGCGCTGTGTATACATGGACTCGACCCAGCTCATGTTTTGCTTTACAGATATGCTGCCAACTTATTGGTTTATCCGCATGGCGAATGGCACGAGTTTATTTGATTTTCAGGTAACTTCCTGATCATTGACCTAGTGTACAGGCTTGGCCTTGTAACGCCGAAGAACGTGCCAGACATAATAAATGCTATATTGGCACGACAAGCCAGACCCATGCATGCCGAGGATATGCCTATTTGTCCTTCGCATTGGAGAGGACGCATGGGATTGAGCAAGGAAGAGCAAATGCAGCTCTTCGAACGGGTTTGTAAAAGTATTGACTTATAGATTGTGGAGATTCTATGCGACAGTCCAGCTCCATATTGTACAACCCTTTACATATTGACACGGATACACAGTTCGTAGAACGGACGACATTCGTCTGACTCGCGACCTAGGACGAATTCAACCAAACAAAGGTCGTTCTGGTGGGAATCACGGTGTTCACCGCAACCTCCTCAAGGTCTGCGCCTCCTTTCGTTCTCTTGAACACCTTCACGCCACCACTGCCCGCAAACCCGGCGGCAACAATGTATGCCTCACCACCGTTGCCTGCCTGCTCACCGGACAACATCCCTCGGACTTGTTCGAGACCTGTGTATACCTGCTTTCGCAAGACGAGTTGGTCGTTAACATTTTCGAAAATCGCGATAGTATCCCCGCGAGAATCTGTAGTCCCAGTGTTGCGGTTCGACACGTAGATGTATGGGACAGGATACTCTGCAGTGGGCTCGGGAATGAGTATTTCAGCGGCTGCAAATATAGCGCCTGCAGGTGGATCGGAGGGGACGATGGACACGTTCGAAAGGACCGAAGAAGTGCCATTGGGATACGAGGGGAATTCCTGGAGCGACAGTGTGCTCGACAGCTCGTGAAGAGTGTACAGCTTTTTGTCTAAAGTGTATATGGTTCAGCCTCGGTAGAAGATTTCAAAAATAGGGCGCATACCCCTGATACGGATATGTCGAGGTCCACTCCCAATGGGCTGCTGGATGAATCCGTGGATAGTGACCTCTCCGGCATTCTCAAGCCGCCATATCTTGTCACTACCCTATACATAGGTGATCGAGAAGACCATGAATTTGTTTCTGAGCGCAATGAGAGGAACCAACTGACTTTGTCAGGAACGAGAATCTCATTGTTATATTCATAAATCATGTGAGGCTCCGAGGCATTCTGTGTGCCGGTAGTGGGAACGGGAAACGTCACGCCGCCCAGATCGTCGGAGAAGCGCAAAGAGTCGCCCACAGTGGGGATGATAGTGACTGAACCAGAGCCGTACTGTGGGGAATTAGTCAATAGGGAAAGCATATTCATATTTATACGACAGCAGCCATGATGATGCGTACGTTGGGGGTTGCAACTTGGCCTGTAGACAAGCTAGTGCAAAAGGCGGGAGAGTCTCCTCCCGTGTTGCCCGTATCCCCCAGCGTAAGGGCACCACTTGGTCCCACGCTGAAAGATTGTACAGTTCCAGACTGTTTTTCGTTGGACGCGCTGGGTGGCACCAGCACAAGTTCAAATCGAACGACGAGCATGCATAAGAAACGGCACGTACTACAGGATGCTCTGGTTTTTGGGGTGAGAGCTGATCCACGACGGGTTGGGCCCCGTCGCGTACTGGTCGAGGTAGGTCAAGGTGTGGTCATCGGTGTTGAACAGATACGACGCAATGAAGGCAGTGTAACCTCCAGCGAGGATCGTAAAATTGACCATCGCGTGCGTGTGTGAGTGTGAGCCAACGGAGTGTTTTGTCTGTAGTATGCCCGGAGTCGCCCTTTATAAAAATAACCATTGTATGTAACATCTTCGTCTGTTTCGAGGACCCCAGATCTTCTTCGTTTGAACTTACATACTTGGTCACAGCTTTCAAACGACCCGTGAGTCAGAGTCCTTGAAACAGGAAGTTGATGACGGGCCTGTCTGTCGACGGAAACAAAACAGATCCGACAGAAGTCAATCGAATGCCAGACGCAAACTGTTACGGATGTCATAGGTACAGTCAACTCCCTCGATAGTGGTACTCCGTCCAGGCCCGAGGGTATCGGTTTTGAGAGAGTAAGAAACAAATATTTATTATTTTTTGTGTTTGTATGTACAAAGCAGCGAGCCAATCTATGTAGGTACTCGTCCCGCACATTGACAATGGCCGAATGTCTAGCGAGAGTATGTGTGCATGCACGCCGAGACGAATATGGCAGATGGTTGCACCTGCATGGATGTACAAATGCGCGTTGGGGGGACGAGGGCAGCGAGGTATGCGTTGCAAGATGAAGGCAGGTGAGGGTGGCCGGTGAGAGAGAGTGTGCACGCGCCGAGACGAGGACGGCGAGGTGATGCCGGTAAATCATGTCGACGTGCCTGTCTCGTCACTTGCGGCATGTCCGCCGTGGTGGGTGAGAAGGCGAACGATGACGACGACGTTGGGGGCAAAACGGCGTCGTCGTCGTCGCATGTGTGATGACCAATGGTAAAGGATGGATGAACCATTTTGAAGGTGGACCGCTATAAAATGCAACCTAGCTGTACTGACTTGGACTCGGTCAAGCGAGGTGACAATATGAGACTAAAAGATTTGGGGGAAAGACCACTCACTTCAACAGGGAGTCAGGTCTAATCTGATCCGAATGACAGTACGCGACTTCCATTCAATGTTAGTTGTACTCGCCCCAGACTGTTATAAGTTTGCACACCCGTTATGTATCACTGCGAAATCGTACACAGCCTAGGACGTACATCGAACCTGACAGACCGAGCAGTCATGATTTACCTACTTCCTTGGTGAATGGGTATCGGATCCTATTTCTCAGCTCTGGCTTGGCATTGCATACTTGACTCGTGCGCACGCTAGCCAAAATTCCTTGCCGCCTTCTTCACACCACCCCAGCGGCCCGACGTCACAATCCGCGCAGATGAGGAAGTGGCGCTGTGGAAAAGAAGAAGAAAGAATACTGACCCAGCGTTGCATCCTCCACTCCATTGGAGACGGCGTGACGAGCCACCAGTGAACTGTGGCGGGCGGGGCCGGAAGCAGATCTAGAGCTGGATCGACAGGAAGTCCAGAAGGATCCATCTGAAATCATGGCCACCTGATATCATAAACACGGTGATGATGGTGGCTGTCCACCAAAACGGATCATGTCCCCTTAGCTGGATTCCTGATCGTTCGACCAGCTGGCCGACGCCATGCTTCAGGACAACGCTACGGGCAAAGGAGGTCGTACTTGTTCCTTAGAAGGGGAAGGGCGAGGTCGAGCTAGTTCCTGGAGCGCCTGATTACTAGACACAGAACGGCACGTGACTAAACAGCGGGGCCTACTCAGACGTATTTGGGACCGTGGACCAAAGCATAATGCGCTACCGTTTACCAAGTTCACCTTCTCCGTCCCCCGTCCGACGCCGGTACGTTGTTCAGCCAGCCCTCGAACACTTTGTGGCTTATGGACACCCCCAGCTTTGGACTCCTCTCAGACAGCGACAGCGAGCCCGACGAGCCCGTGAGCGATGCCGAACGCGCCACAAGACCCCCGTCTTCCCTCTCCGACGCCGTCTGCCTCGACTCGGACGACGAGCCGCTCGCCGTGTCACTTTCGTGAGTGATACATTCTCTCTCCCCCCAAGTCGCGCTCACGTCGCCTCGTGTCCGTGTAGCGCACAACGAACACCCCGCAGCCCGGCCGATCGACGCCGTGTCGAGGAAACGGTCGCTGCAATCCGCCTCCGCACGCGACATCACGATCCGTATGAAGAGTGGGAGAAGCAGACTCGCAAGGACGCACTGGTGCGCAACCTCACGTTTCCCTCGTGTGGAATGCCACGGTTCACAATGTCGCGTTCTTTTTCTCATAGCGCACAGCGCGCAAGGAGCATGCGGAGATCACCCTCGAGACGGTCGAACAGCGCGAAAAGAGAAGGGATAAGGATCTACAGGTGCTCGCTGCAAAACACGACCAGCAAATGGTGGAAGTACAGAAATTGTTGTCGTCGCTCAAGTTGAGGCAACAGTCGGAGCTGACCAAGCTCAGGGTGCAGTGGAACGAGCAGGACAGGGCACAACAAGAACGGATTGAACAAGCGATACGATTAGAAGAGGAGAATCACAGAAAGAAGTTGGAGGCAGAGAGGAAGAGACTAGAGGAAGAGCGTCTACGAGAAGAGAGGCGATTAGCTGAAGAGGAAAAGAAACGGCAAGAGGAGGAACAGAGGCGGAAGCAGAAAGAGGGGGAGGAAGCGGCACAACGAGCCAAAGATGAGGCCGAACGTGAAAAACGTGCATCAGTGGCTGCGGCAGAAAAGAGGAAGAATACCCTGGGCATCTCCTTACCCGAGGAAGACTGGATGCACGCACGGCAAACGCTCAAGGTGAGAACTACCCTCGACGGATATTGGTGCGGACTCTGAGGGGACTCGACGATCCAGAACCTTAAAGCCGGTCCTATGAAAGCCGTGAAGAGCGAAAAGACGTTAAAGCAACAATGGAACACTATTCGAAGGCAGATCACCCCAAAGATAGGCCAACTTACACAAGACCAGGCGACTATCGCACGGATAGTGAGCACCTCCCTGCGATCTAGGGTGCCGCTTACAAGCCTCTCTAGACTAATCAAATTTTTGAACTCGTCTATTCACTGCAAGGCGCCTCGCGTGAGCTGTACCTGGCTTCGCTATCCACTTTGGCAAAAGCAATATTACTCCAAGCGGAGACCGAAGTGACGGCGGAGAAGAAGAGTGCTATTCCTCTGGCGCTCGTGACCGCGAACCTTTTAGAGCGGCTCCCCACCTTCGCCGACGTCTTCTTTGCGAAGCTTGTGCAACGGTCCGGCGGATGGCCCGTGCCAAGCGTTATCCCGTCATCAGACTCTGATGGTGTTGCGTGGACTGAAGCAACACGCACCAAGGCGATGGGCTACCGCGTGAACAATGACGAGCAGGAGTCAACGGGCGAATATGTGACACGCATCTCTGGCATGATGCGTGTGTATTTCCTCGTGCTTACCGCCCCCGTTGGAAGCCCACTGGACAGCATGTTCCGATTGCCGAGGTATTGGATGTATTTCGCTAGGATGATGAACGAGGAGCGACTGCTGTCTACCGCAGTTGCTGCGCAGATCATGTATGGTAAGTTATGTATTCTTGGAGACGACCATGCTTGTGACTGATCGCATCAACCCCAGCTGCACTTGATGTGGGTGGAATGGATGCGAAGCACATATGGGGGAAACAGTGGGTCAAACTTCTCGAGGCCTTGTATGAGGCAGCCACCGTCGGCATTGGGGGTAAAAGCGGCACCCTCCTGGGGGGTCAGACCCCTGAAGGTAAAGCCGCATGTGTACGTGTCCAACTCGAGATCGAGAACATCGTTCGGAACCCTTAGTGTTGCTGGTGTCCGATGGAATCAGAAGCTAGATCACTGATCAGGTGGAATTCCGCCAGTGGTCTCGATCCATCGATGGTGTTTTCCTATGGATCAGGGATTCAATTGGAAGTTGAATGATAACCATGTACGTGTACGGTGTTGGAGTGACTAGATCTATCAGACGATATGGCAGATAGACCGTAAATGAAAAGGGCATGGTGCGGGGAAGCGTTGATACAAAGTTAAGTTGATGGTTGAATTTGGACGTTCATATCCAAAAGCCACATTCCACAGGCCTCGTGTACGGCTTTACGCCTAGGAGGTCTGTTTCCGCCTGGAGAAGGTAAACTAGAGGAGAAATCTCGTGACTTGCCGCGCGATTCTATCACCTTTATCTATGGGAAAAAAGAGATTATGAGAGATCAATTAGGCGATGAACGTCTCGTAAACGACAGGGCGATCCCTACGAGGAGACAAGAGTAGGCAGTGTTTTGATCGTCGAGCAGCCGCAGGCCAACGAGGCTCATCAAGTACAGCCCGGACGGCGAACAATAATCACTGTATCCGAGTCAGAACGCGAGGAGAGGCTTGCGGATTAATGCACTGTAAGTAAAATTCGCAGGAGCGACATCAGGCACAGATCGAGAATTGGGAGCTATTCTTGACGTGCGGACCAAGGTCCGGGGATACGTTCGTGAGTGGGAGAAGTATGGACCGGAGATGTGCGATTCAACCTAGAAACAAGTCGATTTGGATCAGGCTCTGGAAACGGGGGTCTCTCAGCTCTCTACTGCTCCGATACGAGATAGGATCGATAACGGTTCGTTTCTAGAATGCGTGAAAGGGGGGCACGTAGCCGAGAGGAAAATTAAAGCTGGCTACAGTAGGACGATCCGGCCCATCGGCATTTCCGATGCATACATAATTTTTCCCTGCTCTGCTGGCGCGAGGGAGAATGACTACAAGCGTGGGAGAACGGAACCCGAATAGGAAGGAGTCCGCAGGCGAAAACACGCGGCGGCGCGCGGTGACGGGATGACGCGGCGGCGGCGGTGAGAAGAAGATCGCGGCGGCTGTGCGCCGCCCGAAACGCTTCCGATTTCGCAGTGCGACCCCATCGCGCTGCCGTCTTGCCCTAAGCCCTAACCCTAAATTAGAACCACCGCTGCAAAAGAAAAGAAAAAGAAAAAAGAAAAAACGGGTTAGTCGACTATCTACGAGAACCGCGTAGCCAGATCTCGAGCATGCCACATTAGTAGCACACGAGGAGGGACAAGAGGGATCTGGAATTTGTGATACGAACCACATTATGAATCTCTCGGAGTTAGTAGTTGCCTAATTCGGAAGCGCAGTGCCATTTTGTTTGGTCACTCCCAACACCGAATAAAGTTTGGCGATGCCATTCTCGAAATTCCGTCTCATGGTATTTATCCTCCACCATCCCGTCGAGCGGAATCCCTTGTCAAAGAGTTCCTACTAGAAAACCTGGCAAGGGTTTCATCGTCTTGACCCTCATGCTGACGCTCAGTCCTGGTTCGGTCTGCGACGTGTGCGCAGAAGAGTACGGCCCGCATTGCATTCCCCATTCCATTCCCTGCGGTGAGTCACTTTTTTTTTTTTTTTTCTTCCATCCCCCGCTCATCCTCTCACTCAGGCCATGTTTTATGTTCCTCCTGCTGCCACAAAATCGTAGAAAAGACGCTCCCCCGCCTCAGACCCGTCTGTCCTTTTTGCCGTGAACAATTCACCAGCGACGATGTCCGTCTTATCCGTATTGACTTCTCTGCGAGCGGATATGCCACCCCAAGGCGGCGGGGTGCCACGCACGAGGCCCTAGACACTTCACTACACCAGCCACCTCGTTTCCCGATCGTCGAGCCCGGCTTCTCGCGCACCCGTGCCGAGGCCCGCCGACTCGAGGACAGGGTCGCCGCCGTGGCCGCTAAAAAATGTTCAGTCGAGGAAGTCTCCACTCTCCACAATGAGCTCCAAGAGTGGCTGACGCATGACGAAAAACAACAAGATGATCAGGTCCGTGCCCTTTGCCCAGCTTGTTTTTTTTTTTTTTTCTCAATTTAACTTATTCCAGGTTTCTTCTCTCGCTTTGAGTGCTGCGCTGCTCAGAGCCATTCTCGTTAACCACTTCGCTCATTCCGAAGTAACAAAAATGGCCAAATCTGTCGAGGCCACTCTCAAAGGGAAGCTGGATGACATGGACTTATCCATGTCAAAGTTGGAAGCTGAGCTTAAGCAGTACGTCCCTGTTATATTGTTTCCATTCAACCCGTCTGACCATTCCAATAGACAGGTAAATGGCTTTTGTCATCGGGGGGTTTTTTTCTTTCTGACTAACATCTCTCGCCTAGCAATCCCTATATACCCAAAAAGTACAAGAATGTCAATCTCTGCGCGCAGAGATTAGTCGCATGTCGTTGAAATCCGCCACGCGCTCAATCTCGCCTACACGTTCCGCATCTGCTGCTCCTACTTCGGCCAGTGAGCCTCGCCGTCAGTCCGTCTCGTCCTCTGGTGCATCAGTATATGGCGCTGCTCCTCCTATGCCACCTATGCCACCATCTACGCCTACGCCAGTATCACGTTTTGCTTCTCAACATATGCGTAGCGCCTCTGTTTCACCAGGATCTAGACCCGTCACTCCTGCACGGACCATGACACCTGCCGTCCGGCACGAGACTCCCCTGCGTTCCTCCAGTCTTCGGCCTACTTCTCCTGTCCCACCCTCCAAACCTCGACACATGTCCTTTTCCACTACCTCTCCTCAAAAAATTCTGCGTTCCTATTCAGACGAGTCGGACAGAGAAGTGATCCATGAACGTTGGATGCCTAATCCCAATGTTGCATACAGCCCTCCCAGTGGGAAATCATTTGCCTATCCATATGCAACACCCGCCACCCGCTCTCGCTCATCAGGTTCCAATGCGGCTTGATATCACCTGCCTCCTCCCTACATAGACTTTTTGGTTTCTTTTCAGATCTCGGTCCAAGGTCTTCGGACTACTATCCTAATATCTCTCTTATTGCTAATTTCGGTCTCGCTTTGCTTCTGCATAGTCTCTCTGGTCTCTGGTCTTTTCCTCCTCTTCCCTGAATTTTTTCGTCTCTCATCCGGTGCCTCATCTTCTCTTTTTGTCTCTGCTCTCCTTGTGTCTGTCTCCCAATTTCTTTTCTGCTGTATCGTACATTATCTCGTTTACTTCTCGTCTGGGCTGTGGGATGGATTTCTCAGCCACATCTCGTTTTCCTTTTACTGTCACTTATTGTCTTTTGACCTTTCGACACAGCCAAAGAGAGCATTTCTGGCGCTGTTGGTCCAGCAGTCAATACTTGTGTAGCCTTGCATATTCCTCTGATTCTTGCTCCGTAGCATCTTACATTTCACGATCCGTTATGAGCTGTCAATTTGGTTTGCAGATTTGTAGATTTCTGCATTCACGGACATTGACGACTTAGGTACATGGTTTTGGTTAACGAATAATAGATGAATGACTTTTGATGACTTTTGACTTCCATTCCATGTTCGGATCTTGTCGTTATGGGCGGATCATCATCGGCGACTAGATATTGAATTTTATTTTTGATCGGTGCAAGTCGACTCAAGGTGGTCGGCGGCCGTCTTTGTCTGAGTTTTTACTTTGTCACTGCCCGAGCGATGCGACGCGTCATCGGTCATCGCTTTCTGGGCCTAATCTCTCATCCCGCTCGCCACGGCCTCATCGGCGAACATCCGACGCATTTCGAAATAGGGTACGTTATATACACGACATGACGTGATGGATGTTCAAGCAATGTTGTTTCTACCCTTTCACATGCAGTGCAGGTGTACGGCATTACGCACAGGGCATAGGGTTCGGCAACAAGGGAACATACAAAGGTACATACATACATATCATTTCACAGCTTGATTGCATACCATGATGCGGCTACCCAACTTGAAGGGGATCTTTTTGTTGTTGTCGTCGTCGTCGTTGTTTTCATTGTTATTCAAATGCTATTTTGAAGTCCGGAATTACCCTCGGGTTGCCGTCGACTTCTTCTAAACTAAGCTACTTATGACCGACGACGACGGGGATGGCGACGAACCCCCGGTTTGGGGGGAGCCAAGCTGGAGCCAAGAACCCCGAGTTGCCAATGAGTCCAGCACAGTGATATGTATAAATATGTATACATGGGTTTGAAGAACGTTGGAACGCGTGGCATCGCGACAGGCCGCTCAGGGGCAACTTGACCTATAAAGCAAGGCTGACAGGCACGGTGTTCAGGACGGCCCTGCTTGTGAACAAGAAGTTGTGAGAACTGTTACATTGTCGGATGATTACTTCTGGCGTCAAGGAAATATGTACATACATACCAATTCTTAGGGATTCGTGTCACATAGGAAAATTCAATTCAGAATCACAGATAAGAGACGTTGACGTTCTGGCTGCTACAAGATGTCAGGAAGAGTTCATATCGAAAGAGATCGTATTATCGACGGGAAGCTTTGAAGAAGTTGTTTTGCAAAAGATCTAGGGCCCCCCTTCAGTGAACGCGACGCGCGTCGCGTATACGTACTGATAACTTACGTATGGATTGCTTGCTAGTAGTACAAACGCCGATGGGAGTTTGAGGCGGACACACGCGGGCTTGCGTAGTGGCTGACCAGGGACCAGCGACTACGCCATACATGGCAAAGTCTTTGTAGGAGAGACCCTTAGTAGTAGTGCCAGGATGAGAACATAGTATGCACCTGACTAGCTAATTGTTGGCATTCACTGGCGTTGGCGGTTCAAACGTTCCCGAACAGCAGAGCCCAGTGATTGAGGGGTCCTCTCAGGAGTGGCAGCGTGTGACCCACGAAGCTCTGCAGAAAAACAGCTTCAGCGCTGTCCGCTTTCCTTTCTCTCCCTTCAAAATTTTTTTTTCACCCTCTTCTCCGTTCCCTTGCACATTTCGCCTCAAAAGCGAACCTGCGAACAACGTTGATCACACGTGTATTTCAATCGGGTGCGCCACGCCAGTCAGGTATGTGCTAAAAGTACACGCGAGCACGCATGACATGGCATGCTAGTGGCATGGCATGCACGCACGCGCGGGTGTGATATCAGACCATGATTTACTGTAACCTCAGGGTAGTTTTTCCTTTTTCTTCGATCATTCAACGACTTCTCGGACCGAGCTGGCAACAGATATCCATTGATATGCATCTGCAGAACCGCGGACAGAGGACGACGTCGTGTCTTGGAGCTCGCATACCACCTGTTTGCTATATATCATATCAGTGTTCAAGTCGATTGAATTGAAGACCAGCACACGAGTGGCGGAATTACCGCCGTTATCGGCGAAAAAAAAAGAAAAGACAAACGTCACTCATACCGCGTACTAGGACTCTACGGCGTAACGCCTGCCAACGGTCGCCTGTGATGTGCGTTTTTTCTTTTTTCTTTTTCACTTCCTTTGACCTTTCCACCCATCTCGAGATCGCAATCGATCGTGTGCTAACTATCGATGGTGCGCTTCAGGGGCCTCTGAGCGCGAGGTGGCAGATTTGAAGTCATGCCTCGAGGTTCCGGGATGGTGTTCCATTGGTGTTGCGGTGCGATTCAATTGACGTAAATGAATTCATCTCTCTATCATATCCAACTTATCTG
>JBBPUL010000407.1:0-21231 GCA_038094675.1 Spongispora temasekensis | reverse complement strand
AAATACAAAAAAATACCTTAAATTATGAAACCCCTCAACACATCAGAATGATGCCGTATAAGACACGGCATCTACGCGAAAACGCTCTAGAAGTGGAGCTTAAACTACAAAGAAACGACCAATCTTCGGTCTGGGTATCCGCTTTAGTCGACAGCAGTGCCACTCACTGTTTTGTCAACCAAGGATTTGTCACAGCCAATGCTATCGCTTGCGAAGAATTGGCTAGACCAATAGAAGTCAGAAATGCCGATGGATCTGCAAACGTGGGAAGAGGAATCACCCATGTTTGCCAGGTACACGCAGAAATGACAGATGGTAACCGGATTGCTTATTCGTTCCCCCTAACTTTATACATATCCAACCTAGCTACGAATGCAGTTTTCTTAGGATATGAATTCCTTAGTCAGTACAATCCATCCATAGATTGGAAAAATCATACCATGACTTTCAACTGTTACCATGGTGTGAACGTAAATGAAATATCTCTGGAAGAACAAAAACAAATAAAAACGGAAGTTCCTAGTGAATTTCATGACTTTATGGATGTCTTCTCGGAACAAGAATCCACTCGTATGCCATTAAGGAAGACTTGGGATCATGCAATCGATTTGCAACCAGACTTTGTGCCAAAGAAAGGTCGAGTAATTCCAATGTCTCAAACAGACTTACTTGAAATTCGTAAATTCCTTGATGGAGAACTGGAAAAAGGGTATATTAGACCATCGAAGTCGCCTCAAACGGCGCCCGTGTTCTTTATCCCTAAAAAAGATGGCAAAAAGAGATTGGTAATGGACTACCGCTACCTAAATGAAGGAACGGTTACAAACGCATATCCATTGCCTCGTATTGATCAACTGGTTGATCGGCTTCGTGGTGCCGACATGTTCACCACGCTGGATCTTCGATGGGGTTATACCAATGTGCGTATGAAAGAGGGTGACGAATGGAAAGGTGCCTTCGTTACTCCTTTTGGGTCTTTTGAACCCCTGGTCATGTACTTTGGCTACAAGAATGTGCCTGCTACGTTTCAGGCTATGATGGATGATCTGTTTCATGATCGCTATGATGATACTGGTGCTTATCTGGACGATCTTATTGTTTTCACTACTGGGTTGTCTCGTGCTGAGCACGCTCAAAAAGTTCGCGAAGTATTACAAGTTTTACGCGATAATGACCTCTATTGTAAACCTTCGAAATGCTTCTTTTTTAAATCAACTGTCGACTATCTGGGTATGGTCGTATCTAAAGACGGGGTAGATATGCAACAAAACAAAACAAAAGCAATTGCGGAATGGCCCCAACCACAATCAGTCAAACAGGTTCAGTTGTTCCTAGGACTTTGTAACTATTATCGTCGCTTTATTGAAAACTTTGCGCACACCGCCAAACCCTTGACGGAATTAACAAAAAAAGATGTACCATGGTCCTGGGGACCAGCACAAGAAGACATGTATTTAACTCTAAAAGAAAAATTCACAAAAGCCCCACTACTCGCATACCCAGACAGTACAAAAGAGTTAAGGGTAGAAACAGATGCTTCAGACATCGCTACAGGAGCAGTGCTCTCAGTTCATTGTGAAGATGGTCTCTGGAGACCCTGTGCTTTCATCTCGCACTCCTTTGATGCTGCAGAACGAAACTATCCTATTTATGATAAAGAAATGGCCGCTATCATTCGCGCACTTAAAGAATGGCGTCACTATCTCATTGGCAGTCCACGATTTGAAATCTGGACAGATCACAAAAATCTGGAGTATTGGAAAAAGCCGCAAACTCTATTGCCACGCCAAGCTCGATGGCATGCCATACTACAAGAATTTAACTATGTTTTAATTTATAAACCTGGATCTACCAATGCTAGAGCAGACGCTTTATCGAGAAGGCCAGATCACGGTGATGCAGTGCAGAACCTTAACGAAAATATCATGGTATTACCGCCGCAGGTTATCATCAATGATGTACATCTTGAATCCCCTTTCCTGGAGAAATTACAGAAAATGTCAAAAAATCTAAAAATACCATCATCCGTCACTTGCTGGTTTGATGAAGAACAATCTGTATTTATCAATGACTCCAACCACGTCTTTGTACCTCCGAGTTTGAGAATAGAACTCCTTACTCTCTGCCACGATTCCCCGATCGCTGGACATGCAGGACAACAGCGTACTTTATCTACTATCTCTCAGCACTTCTTTTGGCCTGAGATGAAAAAAGAAATTAACGAATATGTGGATCGTTGCCAAATTTGTGCACAGTCTAAAGTATCGTCTCGTCCTCCGGCAGGAAAACTTGTACCATTACCTATTCCCAAGCATCCCTGGGAAGATATATCCGTTGATTTTATTTCCGGATTCCCTATGGTGAATGGCATTGATGCCATTTGTGTCATCATTGATCGATTTTCCAAAGAAGTGGTGTTTACACCATGTTCTAAATCTATCAATTCAAAGGATCTGGCTGTCCTTTTTAGAGATCATGTATGGTGCAAGCACGGATTACCCAAGACAGTTGTTTCAGATCACGGACCACAGTTCTTTTCGGCATTCACAACAGAGTTGTGTAAATTGCTTAAGATCGAGCAAAAACTCTCTACTGCGTATCATCCGCAAACAGACGGACAAACAGAAAGAGTGAATCGCGACTTGGCACAGTATCTTCGCTGTTATGTATCCAAGAGTCAGGAATCTTGGCCAGAATATGTCAAAATGGCGGAGTTCACACACAATAACACTGTTACATGCGCTACAGGTAGCATCCCATTTGCAGTCACTAGAAATTATATGCCGTGCATGGGTTTCGAAGTGAAACATGATACATCTATCGCTGGACGATTTCAGAAGGAGTTAGGAAAAGCACATGCCGAAGTAGAAAATGCTCTTCGTGCTAATGCAGAAAAGATGAAAGTGCAAGCCGAGAAAAAGAGATCATTTGCACCGGAATATAAAATCGGAGATTCCGTCTGGTTATCAACGGATCATTTACAATTACCTTATGCTTCTGCGAAGCTCACTCAAAAGTGGATTGGCCCTTTCGAAGTTTTGAAAACTTCTCCTAACACCGTTACTCTAAAACTGCCAGCCAGAATAAAGATACATCCTACCGTCAACATCTCTCGTGTAAAACCATTCAAAGATCAACTGCCCGGACAACCTGTCAGCAAACCTGATGCAGTGCACATATCTGAAGATGGATCCGAGGAGTTTGAAGTGGAATCTATTCTCGATTTGCGATCCACTCAACGTGGACTTTCATACTTGGTCAAATGGAAAGGCTACGACGTCAGTGACGCCACTTGGCAGCAGGCTGCTGATCTTACGAATGCTCCTCTGGCCATAAAGGATTTTCATAGAAAAAACCCGGCTGCGCCTAGAAAAGTCCAAGGAGTAACTCTCCATGAATTCGCTTCTTTATTCTATGACTCCGGTTGATCTGGAATCTCAACCTAAAGACGGGGTAGTGTTGTAACCTTATTCAAAATCGCCCTCTTTTTCTCATCTTAATGGTGTGGCACACCGCATTATGTAATATGACATCACTGGTCTAGACCGATCACGTGACATGACATCATCCATGACATCAGAGGTCTGGACCTCCTTATCTCTTATCTATGACATCATTAGTCTGGACCGCCTCATGGTAGACACATGTAGCTTACTAATGACTCATGTATTTAATATAGTAGACAATATATAAACCAGGCCAAGAGTCGAGCTGTCCCCAGCTTCGACCTCTTGTGTCTTTGTGACCTAAGTCGCGGTCCCCCATTCTTAGTCTTTTCTTTCTTGTGGTTAGTAGAGGCCGACGGTCGTGTCCTGTTAGGTCACTTCACTGTTACCCGCATGGGTTTGGTAAAAGGCAGACAAGTCGGTGTCTGATATTTCCCTTAGAGGCATCAGCCCTTCGGCTATATCGTGGGAGAGTGGCATTTCAAAATCACCCTCCCGCCATGCAGCTAGAGTGTGCTGTATGGATTGGGTCATGACGTCGCTAAGGTGATGCATGTCAAAGAAATCCCATGCCATATTGAAGATTGTCTTCATCACTAGAACCCGGTCCTCGGCATCTGCCGGACCAGCCATGTCATCACCAGGGTCTCTTTTCGAGATTTCCCAGCGGGTTCTAACATGAGACAATTTCCATCTTTTTATGACGGCTTTCGGATACCCCCACAGTACGTACAGATCAGATAATTCTGTAACTGCATCCAAGTAGTGTTCTAATTTACTGGATAGGGTAGCAAGCCGGGACAGTTCCCCAATAAACGTTCCTCATTTAATGTCTAAAGGGTGTGTGCTGTCCCATGGGATTCTTTCGAGATGGTTCCTAGCTTTACGGTATGGTTTCCACTGTACCGAGTGGTCCACATCTTGGTATAGGAATAAATCCAAGAAGGGTAACAATAAGCTAGGCCTTTCCCATTCGATGGTACATCCATCAAAGCCGATACAGTATTCTACGAAATCCTTCGGGTTTCCAGCGCCAGGGCCACCGGGGTACCATTCGGGAAAATGGTCGAAATACACGATCGCAAGGGTGTCATCAATGTACCGTTTATAGAACGGAATGTTATCACTGATGTGTGGCAGCATGTCTTTCTCAAAATACAGGCCGTATAGATTAGCTATATCAGGGCTGCAGGCAATGCCCATAGCGATGCCTTTAATTTGTACATAAGCGGTGCCATCTGGACCTTCAACAACAAAGTTGCATATTGCCGTGTCTAGCAGTTCCTGGAACTTGTCCACAGGAGGGTGCAAACGCACATATTCCTTGGCGGTCATATTTTTAGCCCGGTAATCAAAGCTAGTGTAGTACTCGAACCAAATTTGGCAGAGAACATCCATCATTCGGTCTAACGGAATGTTCAGGTAGAAAGTGACTACGTCGCTGCTAACAAATTTCCATGGCCTACTGTTATCTTCCACTTGTGGTGGGTCAAGATAAAACTGTATCTAAAAGTTAAGAACTTTGACTGAAGGGAAGAAACCTGTGCCATTCTGTACTGTATAATTGGCAATGCTGCCCAATTCACAGTATGCAGATGAAGATGATGTGGACAACTGTCCTAACTGAACATGGGGAATCTAAAAAAAGCAACAAAAGAATATTTTGTCATCAACTCACTACAGCATAAGTCATACAAAAAATTGCTGAATCCAAAACAAGGGAATGACTTCCACATATTCATAAGAGACTTTACCAGTCTATATGTGGATGCCAAGTGCAGAGATGGAGAGGCAGTCCATATCTTGAAAAGGGCCATTAACTATAAGGTTCACATGGAGCATGAGCTTTATGCCAAGGATGAGTTGGCTGCAGACAATATTCAGGGCCTCATAAAAGCCTATATGGCAATAAATAAAAATATTACCCTGACTTGCCCTACATCAGATATAACCATTAGCCTGCATCTGCTCCATTGCTCCCTGACCACTCCTCATTTCACACCAACCAGTACTTAGCCCAGTTATGGTGCACCCATGGATGTTGACATCTAGACTCCAGATGCTAGAATATGTTTTGGATGCCAGCAAAAAGATCACATTTGAGTGATATGTCTAATAAATCCTCTTGCCATCCCTGAAACCATGCTTTGTATAAGGCTCATGCACAGGTTATAGCACAGCCCCAAGGTCCGATGGAGACCTTGCCTGCCAAAAGTCCATTTCCCCCTATACAGCCTCAAGCAGCTGCACAACCATTTATATACTGTCAAGCTTGGATGACACAAGAAGCTAAGGTAAATTGTCATGATAAGATCACTGCCAAAAACAGAGCCAAGGTGGTTTTTTGATGCCAACCACTGAATGAGGGTGTTAGTGGTCTTGGACAAAATTTCTTTACATACTTTTTCTCCTGCTTCTTCTTACATAAAAGTAGATAACTCAAAGAATAGTGTTTTGGAATATGTACCTATCTTGGAGTTCCTTCATTTGTATCATTATATAGTTGAAGAAGATGACTGGGATAAATTAGAACCAGTTGTCAATAATTTATCAATACATTCTTCTTATGATTATTCTGTTTTTGACATGTGTGAACTTGCAAAAATGACTAAAGATAAAATATACCAGCCAAAATCATTTCCAGCATATGAGCTGTCATCTCAATGTGGTAGCCTACCAGATGACTATTCTGCCATGAAGTCTCAATTGAGCTTAACCCCAGAAGAAAAACATTAGGTGCCTAATTCTGCAGAAATAAAATAAAATAAAATATGAAATCCTTCATTATATCCACATAATGCTATATATCTGTGAAAACACTCTAGAAGTGGAGTTAAAACTACAAAGGTCAGACTAATCTTCAGCCTGGGTATCCACTTTAGTTAATAGTGGTGTCACATATTGTTTGGATACGGATCCAGCCTCTTTTCTTTATCAGGCACTGTACTTACATCTTATCTTTCATCTTAGTGCCCTGATCCTTGTTTGTATCTATTTATAGATGCTCATCTATTCTATATCAGGTTGTATTTTGATAGATCTCCTGATCATATCTCATATCTCTTATCTCAGATCTTGATCCAGATCTCAGGATCAGGTAAGGCTATGCCTTCTCTTCCATTCTTCCTACTGCCACAGCATGTCTACCACATATCCTTATCTTGTGGTGCTACCCTAGACCCTTATCTTGTAATTAATTATTTAGTAGTGCCCTCTGCCCTGGCTGGCCCTAAGCCTTGGTCTGTGCACATGGCCTGATAATATATATAGGGTATGAGATCAACTATGATTCTCCAGCTTGATTCTAGTCATCTTCTTCAGTCTTTACCTCTAGTGGCCTAGCTCTAAGTGTTGGCATTATCCAGTATCCTCTGCCTAGCAAGGTATTCAGTTAGGCCTTATCACTCTCTACACTCTTTATCATCAAGTCAATCTTTAACCATTGACACTGCCATTCCTGAAGATTGCCAGGTTCTATAACCAAATTCCAGTTGATGCTCACACCTCACTCTTCACCCTTTCTCAAAGTTAGGTCTAGTGTTCTATACTTAGTCTGTGCATAATAGTCAGTAGTATATAAGGTAGTGTACTTGTGGTGGTTGCTTCCCAGTCCTATTACCATGAGTGTTTACAAGTTATAGAGAGCATTCCTTTCATCACACCCCTTTACCCTCATTGACACACCTGGACAGCTAACACCAGGTTGAAATCTCTAAGTGTAAGGCATCACCATCGCTAGCTGTACACCAGCACTACTGGTGCTCTCTCTCCTCTTATCCTTCCTCAACTACTAAATGTGGTCATCACCTCTAATTGAATCTAGGTTAGGTTGCATCAAATGTCACAGACAGAACTCTCTGATATCTGCACCTTTCTCAATGCTGAGCTGGCTAAAGATTATATTTATCCCTTCAAATTGCCTCAAATAGCACCAGTATTTTTTATCTTGAAAAAAGATGGAAAAAAGCATCTTGTTATGGACTATAGATATGTAAATGAGGGTACATCACCAACACATATGCATATCAATCAACTGGTTGATAGACTTCATGGTGCTGACATGTTTACCATGCTAGATCATTGCTGAGGGTATATCAATGTTCATATGAAGGAAGAAGATAAATGGAAAGGTGCCTTCATTGCTCCTTTTGATTTCTTCAAACCCTTAGTTATGTATATTGGATACAAGAATGCACCTGCTATGTTTCAGGCTTTGATGAACAATTTATTCCATGATTGTTACAATGATACTGGTGCTTATTTAGATGATCTCATTGTTTTTATGATTAATTTGTCTTGCACTCAGCGTGCTGAAAAAGTTTGTGAGGTTCTACAAGTCCTGTGGGATAATGACTTGTATTGCAAGCCTTCCAAATGTTTTTTTAAAATAAAATCATTAGTGAACCATCTGGGTATGGTTATATCTAAAGATGGGGTAGATATGCAAAAATTGAAAACTAGTGCTATTGTGGAATGGCCCCATCTGCAATCAGTAAAACAAGTTCAGTCATTCTTGGGATTATGCAATTATTATCATCACTTTATAGAAAACTTTGCATACACATCAAAACCATTAACAGAGTTAACAAAAAAGTGGACCTGGGGACCTAATCAGAAAACACATATATTACATTAAAAGAAAAGTTTACAACCACACATCTACTCACATACCCAGACAGTGATAAAGAGTTACATGTGGAAACTGATGCATCAGACATTGCTACAGAAGCAGTACTTGGTCTCTGGAGACCATGTGCCTTCATTTCTCACTCCTTTGATTCCATGGAATGGAATTAACCTATTTATGACAAAGAAATGGCAGCAGTTATCACACTTTGAAAGAATGGTGACACTATTTGATTGGACATCCCAGATTTGAAATTTGGACTGACTTAGAATATTGGAAAAAAACACAAACATTGTTTCCACACCAAGCTCGATTGCATGCTTTGCTACAGGAATTTAACTATGTATTGATCTACAAACCTGGCTCTATCAATGGATGTGCAGATGTGCAGTCTAGAAGACCAGATCATGGGAATGCAGTGCAAAACCACAGGTTATCATAAATGATATGCATCTTGATTCATCACTCCTGGAATGATTACAGAAAATGTCTAAAACAATAAAAATCCCATCATCTGTTACTTACTGGTTTGATGAGCAGCAATCTGTATTTATCAATGACAATAATCATGTATTTGTACCTCCAGGATTGAGGATAGAGCTTCTAACATTATGCCATGATTCCCCACTCACTGGACATGCAGGACAGCAGCAAATATATTTCATGATCCCACAACACTTCTTTTGGCCAGAAATAAAGTAAGAAGTAAATAACTACATTGATTATTGTCAAATTTGCGCCCAATCTAACACTAGTTCCCATCTACCTGCTAGAAAGATGCTTCTGCTTCCCATTCCTCATTATCAATGGCAGGATATTTCTGTCGACTTCATCTTGGTATTTCCCACTGTAAGTGGATTAGACTCTATCTGTGTTATTATAGATTGATTTTCTAAAAGTTGTATTTGTACCATGTACAAAAACCATCAATTCCAAAGAACTTGCAATTTTCTTCAGAGACTATTTTGGTGCAAACACAGTTTACCAAAAGGTGTTGTTTCAGATCGAGGATTGTAGTTTTCCTTGGCCTTCATAGTAGAACTGTGTAAATTATTAAAAATTGAGCAGAAACTATTAATAGCATATCACCCACAAACACACAGACAAACAAAATGCATTAATCATGATCTTTTACAATACTTAAGATGCTATGTGTCCAAATATCAGGAATCTTGGCCAGAATATGTCAAACTGGTGGGATTTGCATATAACAATATACTCATGCTACTAGTAGCATACCATTTGCTGTCATGCACAATTATATGCCACAAATGTGATTTGAAATTCCTAAAAACAACACCACTGCTAGACATTTTATATCTCAAATAGAAAAAGTGCATGCAGAGATTAAGCAATTACTCAAATCAAGTGTAGAAAAGATGAAGGTGTAAGCTGAAAAGAAGCATTTGGTTGCACCAGAATATACAATCAGCAATTCCATCTGGTTATCCATGGAACATATACAATTGCCTTATGCTTCTGTAAAGCTTACGCAAAAATGGGTTGGACCCTTTGAAATTTTAAAAACCTCACATAACATGGTGACATTAAAATGGCTGAGCAGAATAAAAATACATCCCATGGTTAATGTCTCTCAGGTCAAACCCTTCAAAGATCAATAACCTGAATAACCTGTTAGCAAGCCTGATGCTATACACATCTTAAAAGATGGGTTAGAAGAATTCAAAGTTGATTATCTCCTATATTTGCATTCTACTCAACATCAACTTTTATATTTGGTTAAATAGAAAGGATATGATGTTAAAAATGCCACTTGGCAAGCAGCATCAGACCTTGATAATGCTCCTTAAGTAATAGAGGAGTTTCATTGAAAAAAATCTGGCTACAATCAGAGAAATAAATGGAGTTACTTTGGATAAATTCACTTCTTTATTTTATAACTCTGATTGAATCTGGAATCTTCAATCTAAAGATGGGGTAATGTTGCAAATGCTTCAAAACCACCATATTCAAACTCTTCACATTCATACAAGCATTTTGATAATGCACATGCTTATATAATATGACATTATAAGGCTAGACCCATCATGTGACCTGACATCATCCCTTATCTCTTATCTATGACATCATAGTCTAGACCACCTCATGTATTTAATATAGTAGAACATATATAAAGTGGCCAAGAGTCAAGCTGAGCCTCAGCTTTGACCTCTTGTGTCTTTGACCAAAGTCTCTAGCCTCTATCTCTTCTTTTCTCATATGTATTGTCAAGGCCAAGGGTCATGTCCAAGTGTTGCACTTTGGTCACTTCATTCACCCACTTCCTTTTCTCTTTGAATTGGTATCCATGCTGATGCTCATTCCAAAGACTCAAAACTATGTCTCCCATCATCAACACTATTCTAGTCACCACTTGCATCTCTTGGACTGCTTCTGAAGAAAGGATCCCATGCTGTAAAGAAGTGCATGCAAAAGCATGGAACCTGCCCACATCCTCTACCTCTTCTTTGACTTCCTTCTTGCCAATTTAGAACAACTGTCTCTGGATCAATTTCACCTTCTGGAACCCCATCCATGAAGTTGGAAGCTGCAGGAAGCCCCTCCACCTACACTTTCTTCTATGAGGACAAGCATGGCATAGAGCTTGATGCTAGAGCTTGCAGAAAACATGCCTGTACCTGGACCTTCATACACCACAAGATCCTCTGGACTTACAGTATTATGGCAACTACTATGGAGAGCCTACTCAGGTTGAAGGCATCATGCCTCCCTCTAAAACCTTCATTTCTCTAGAAGAGGATAATGATAAAGATTACTTCTCTCTCTCATTTATTGTTTTTGTTGACTTGAAAAGGAAGACAAGGACAAGATGAAACAAGAAACCAAGAGGTCCTCAACCTGGAGGTGAACCTGACCTATTGGCATCATTGCAGTGGTCAGTCATTTTTGTCATTACCATATCTGCTAGTCTACTAAAAGCTGCTCTGGTACTTACATACAGCTAGTAGTTACATTGACACATGTGGTAGTGTATAATGCAATGATATGCTCTGTGAGCTTCCTAAGTGCTTATATATGATGGACAAATACCCATTGTACAACCTTAACTCTGAGGAATCTGCAGATAAATGGCATATGCCATATTTCCTCTGTCCCTCCTACTCTGATGCACTTATACACATGGAACTACACCAGAAATGGAATAGTATGTGTAGTACTGTGCTTGTGCTGGATGTAGTTGATATATTGGACAATGCTACTACTTTACCCTACATGTGTGATGACTGCAGAAATATGTGAATTAGTAAGAGAAAGGCAAAGCAAAGGATGATGGACATGACCATACACCAAAAGACATATGGCTACTTGACTCTAGAGCATCATCTCATTTTATAAGTAACAAAAGCAATTACTCTGAGTATCAAGAATTCAAGTCACCTACATTCTCCCAAACCACTTCCAGGAAGTCTCCCATTCTTGGAATCAAAACTGTTATTGTCAAATTCAATAGATTACCAGTGCAGTTATTGCCAGTAATCTATATGCTACAGTGTCAGATCAAACTGATTTTGATTGACACACTACTGAAAGACAACTGTCTCACCCTGAAGACATCATCACCCAATCTAATTGAGATCTTCAACAAGAGCAGCAGACAAACAGTCCTATCTTTCACTTATATGGTACAGACACCATGTACTAGATTAATGCTCCAGCCATATATCATCATACTCATAACATAATGATGGCCTCTGTGGACTAAGATATAATACAGAGACAACTTGGACATCCTTCCTGAGGTGTACTCAAAGCTACTTGGAAGCATACCAAAGATTTTCCAGAAGTTGAAATCTCTTTCCAAAACCCAATGTAAACAATTAAAATGCCCTTTTCCTCACTTGGAAGTGCATACAAAAGCCCCTTTTAAGTTGATACACTCTGACCTAAAGTCATTTCAGGTTTAATCATACCACAAGTATAATCAAATCATAGTCTTCTGTGATGACTATACCTCTTCTGCATGGGTCACCCCAATCCAGTCTAAGAATCAGACCCTTCAGGTCACTAAGCAATTCATATCCTTTGTGCAAACTCAGTATAATGCACAGATCAAAAATGGAAAAGTGATGCTGGCTAAGAATAAACCTTCAAAGCTTTCACAGAGCACATGCGAGATAATGGGATATGCATTTACCAATCTGCCCCTTATGTACACCAACAGAATGGATGTGCAGAATGCCTAATATGTACCCACATGAATAAGGCACAGATAATGTGGCTACATGCTTGCCTTCTCTGGAATTTGCAGTACAACATGCTGCATACATATACAATTGTACACCAATGGCATGCCTTCAATGGTGCACTCTCCATGAATTACTCAAGGGGGAGAAACCATCAATTGCACATCTATGTATTTTTGGTTCCAGTGCCTATATACATATTTTAGTGGAAACACATGGTGGGAAGCTGCAACCCAAATCCCAGTTAATTATTTATCTCAGAACTGCTGCAGAGCATGGTAGTGAGCAGAACTACCTATTTCTTTTCCTTGATAATGCTTTGCATACATCTGCATATGCAGTTTTCAATGAAAATCTCTTTCTGAGATGTTTAAAGGCTGATCCTCATAATTCAGTTAGTCATCCTTCACATCCTGGTATACTCCACAATCATGATGATGAATCTGTGGATTCTTCATCTGATAAGGACACAACTAACTACCCAGAATGTCCAAATCATCACTTGGAAGTCCCAGAACCCTCAAAACACTTGGAACACAATGTTAGCAACCTAGAAGATGAGTCCAACCCAGCACAGTGCCACCACTATTTTCCAGTGTGCTGCCCCCTTCTCCTTCTCCTTCCTCCTTCAAAAGATGATGTGGAATGCATCACCAAGAATAGAGGAGATTCTTTAGTTGCATTCTTAACATCTTGCAGCATCCTCCAAGAGGAAGGAAGACACCTTTGTCAGTTATAGGAACTGGCAATATAAAGATATCCTAAAGCTCTCCACCAATGAGCATATTGCCTCAAAGAGCTGCAAATGCTTCAAGACTGTAAAGTCTCTAAAGTAGTTTACAGACCTAAGAACTATAAGGTTATAAAAAATTGATGGGTCTTTGATGTCAAATATGAAGGTCAAAAAAGAGCCAGACTAGTGGCCAAAGGCTTTTCTCAAGTTTAAGGCTTAGATTATAACCAGACATACTTCCCAGTAGTGAGATTTGAAATGGTGTGATGTACATCTACCTGCCCTTTCTACACTAGAAAACTGGTAACTCACTAGACTTGATGTCTAATCTGCCTATTTATATGGCAAACTGGAAGAGGAGCTCTACATGGAGTTTCCAGAAGGATTTCTGCCACCTAACATAAAAGGAAAAGTACTTTGACTGCTCCACACCATCTTGGCCTCTCCTCACTCACTGTGCCACCCCTAGTGTTATGACAGGAATGGGTAGCATCAGCCTTAGACTCAATGCACAACCTGAAGCACTGAAGACAAAGACAAGGGATGAGGAATAATTTCTGAGCATGATGCACAGAGACCTGCAATGTACTCCACCTAGGCAAGTATGTACTGGCAACAAAGATAGAGTATCTCTGGGCAAAGACACTGCAGGGCCAAGTGGTCAAGTAGGATAGTGAAGGAACTAAGGGTGGGCAAGAGGGTCAAGCACAAAAAATTGCTATTCTTAAGTAGGCTCAAGCTGGAGTACATCAAGTATCTACATGCTCTTTATATGTAAGAGTCTATGCATAGACCATGCTATGTACAAGGCTGTGAAACCAAAGGAGGAAGTGAAATGCAAGAGAAGTGTAGCATTGCCATGAAACAAGTCAGAAAGGCAGTGGTTCTAAAGATATGATGATGAAATGAAATGAAAAAGGGGCCAATCATAGCAGCCAGGATCCAATTGGTTTCTGAATCAGACTCTGAGTCTGATTCTCCTCCTCCCTCCAAGTGCTCTTGCAAATGCAAGATCATAGCACCACCATCTGACCACTGGGAAAATGATGTCATCATTAACATCTATGGTTCAGAGGATTCTCAAGAGGCAGATTGGTTGCTTGATTTCCATCACTTCAGTTAGTCACTCCAACTATTACTGCCCCTGATGACTTGCTAATGGCAGCTCTGGCTTGGACCATACCTTTGCATAACAAAAGTGATGTGTTGGTTGCTACCTGTCATTTCCTCAAGAAGGTGAAACCCCAGTTTAATGCATCTGTCCAACAGTGGATGTCTGACTTTGGCAGTGAATATAAATCCACTGCCTATAATAATGTGCTCAAGGGAGAGGGTAGTTGTTTATAACAGTGCCACCCAAGTTCTCCAAAAAAATGAGTGCACTGAAAGATTCATGCACACTCTATTGGACAAAGCTGAGGTGATGCAGCATCTTGCCTGCTTGCCTGATAGTTGGTGGGAGTTTGCCACCTCACACCCCTTACTCATCTACAATGATATACACCATATGAGGCTCTCACCTCAATGGTACCTAGAATTACTCACTTGTGCATATTTGATTGTACTGCATATGTGTTCCTTCCTTCTGATGTGTGGCCTGATAAACTCACCCCTAAGTCAGAGCTCATGGTGTATCTGTGTGTTACTTCTGGTAATAATGTGAACTTCCTATTTATGCACTTCCTCAATAATGTCCTTTTCACTGTTGCTCAGGCAGAGTTCCTTGAAGCACAGTTTCCTCACTGTAATCATCCAATTAAGCACCCTTCTGATACTGCTTCTGGATTCCACCCACTCCTTCTTATGATGATAACACCTTTCCTCCTCATTCTCCCTCTCCTAGGCTAGTTACACTGCCCCCTGTGCCTTCTCCAGTGCCCCATCCTCACATCCCTCCTAGCCAAAGGCCCCTGGGTCCTCCAGTTGTGCCACCTCTGCCTCATCAATCCCAATAAATGTATATGGTGATGACTGACACCCTGTTGATCAATTCAGAGACATAGCATATAAAGATCATGCTGCTCATCCTCACCAACAATTACCTGGCAATTTTCCCAACACACCTGTTTCTGCTGCTCCTGCTTCTGATAGTAAAGCTGATGTGGAGTGCATGTGTCATGAGGGGGGATCTGGACTTGCCACTTTTCTCCTATCCAAGGAAATCTCCACAGTTCCTGCAGAAACAAAACCACATCATGAATGACATACCAGGACATAGTTTCCCTACCACCAGATTAACAAGAGGAATGGAGAGCTGCATGTCAAAAAGAATTAGACATGCTCAGAGAACAATAAGTCTTTGAACTTGTGGATGTGCCTAATGGGGACAAAGTCATCTCCAATCACTGGATATTTGATGTGAAACCTGATGGCTGCAAATATGCCCACCTTGTAGCAAAAGGCTTCTCTCAAGTTGAAGGGATATATTTTAACAATATCTTCTCCCCTGTTATCCAATTTGAGACAGTGTGCTTAATGCTTGCCCTCACCTCAATTGAGAACTGGACTTGACATCCAAAGCACCTATTTATATGGCAAGCTGGATGAAGAGATTTACATGAAACAACTCAAAGGCTTTACTGTCAAAAGGCAAGAGACTAAAGTGCTCCATCTATGACATGCCCTATATGGCCTTAAACAAGCTGAACTTACCTGGTGGGAGACTCTTAATAAGTCCATAAAATATCTCAGATTTGAATATCTGAAGTCTGATGCTGGCATCTTCCTTTACTAGAAGAAAGGCTCAACCATAGTTATTGATGTTGTCTGTGTAGATGATGCCCTCTTTTGTGGTCCTGACATTGAAACTGTCAGAGAGATTAAAGACATGTTTATAAAGTGCTGGGACTGCAGAGACTTAGGTTCTGCCAAAGGATTCCTGCAAATAAATATAAGATGAGAGGGCAGCAAGATCTTAATTGATCAATGCACCTACCTAGAGAAGATCCTGCAAAGGTTCAACCTTATCAATGCTCATGTGGCACCAACTCCCCTTCTTCAAGGGTACTGTCCAATTGCACATGAAGGTGTTATGGACCCAAAGATAAGATCACTATTCCAACAAGTGATCAGCTCATTGCTCTACCTAATGCTTGAGACTTGTTCTGACATTGCCTTTGCAGTGATAGCCCTCTCAAATATCGATGCAAGTACCTCCCCAATGTTTCATTTTCTATGTGCCTATATTAGTATCCACATCAAATAGAGCTATGCATATCCCCATTCAACTTGTGGTACCTTCACACACCATGAAAGTCATTGACTTTCCTGCTCTCTTGACTCAGGAGCATAAATCTCTTGCCTGGACTGTGCTTTTGCCCAAAAACACAAGCTTCCTTGCACTTGCCTCACTCAGCTGATCCACATCTGCAATGTGGATCAATCTACAAACTCAAACAGAGATATTCTATTCTCCACTGAGCTCTATGTCTTTGTCAGAAAAGGGGTTACTCAAAGAATCCTCTTCTACCTTATGAACTGTGGTAAGGAAAACATTATCCTTGGCCTCCCCTGGCTCCATCTTGCTAATTCCACTATCAATTGGAAAAAGCAAACTATCACCATCCTCAAGGTCCTGGATCAATCTGCAGATCTATACCATGTCTATACCACTGACTAAAAGTGACACAACTCTTACTATCATGTTCAAGACTTTGGGGAAACTTGATTCATTGTGTTGACACCACATCTAAAACCCACAGACTCTTGCACTCATACTTAGAAATCCATTCTGAGAAACAATGGCAACATCAAACCCTTAGCCATTACTCAATCAACCATGTTACTCAAGGAGAACCCTATATTCTGCCTTCAGCTACCATAACCCACTATTCTGAAGCAACTAAACTTGCAACAAAGGCAGGAACACAAACCCAGGATATTGTCCTACCCCTGGAATACTCTGACTTTGCCAAAGTCTTTGAAGAGAAGGACTGTGAGTCCCTTTTCCCATCTCACCCCTATGACCATGAGATTAATCTTGATGAGTCCTTTGTCCTGAAGATCATGAAAATTTATTCTCTGTCCTCTGAGGAACAAAAGGCAACTGAAACCTTCCTTAAAGAAAATCTTCGCTCCAGAAAGATTCATCCTTCTAAGTCTTCACAAGCCTCTTCCTTCTTCTTCATCAAAAAGAAGGATGGTAAACTTTGCCTATTCCAAGATGATCAATACCTGAATGAGCATACCATCAGTAATGTTTACCTCCTTCCCCTTATCTCTGATCTTGTCAATAAGCTTAAAGAAGCCAAAGTATTCACCAAATTCAATGTCCACTGGGGATATAATAACATGTGCATTAAGGATGGTCACCACTGGAAAGGCACCTTCATCACCCACAAATGCCTCTTTGAACCCATGGTCATTTTCTTTGGCATAAACAACTCTCCCTTGACTTTCCAAAGGTTTATGAATGATTTATTCCAAGACATGATTGCTGAAGAATGGCTCATCTCATGATCCACTCTTCATATTTGGTCAAATGGAAAGGATATGATGTCAGTGCCATGATGTGGCAATCTGCCTCATATTTCAGTAATGCTCTGCTGGCTATCAAGGAGTTTCATAGAAAAAATCTGGCTGCACCCAAAAAAGTTCAAGGTGTCACTCTCCAAGAATTATCTTTGTTATTTTATACTTCTGGTTGATCTGGAATCTTAACCTAAAGATAGGGTAGTGTTGTAATCTTCTTCAAACTTGCCTTCTTTTCGTGATCTCAATGGTGTGTCACACCACATTATGTATGTAATATGACATCACTGGTCTAGACTGATCATGTGATATGACATCATCAATGATGTTAGGAGTCTGGACTTAGTGTTGCCACAGTTCAGTTAACCACAGACTGGTTCAGTTTCTCACAGTTTTTTCCACAGTTCAGTTTATATTGATTTGATAAGCTGTGCAAGAACCACAGTTCTGGTTTCACCTGGTCTGGTTACAGTCCTGAACCACATAAGACCATATACTGGTTTGAACCAGTTCAGACCCATCTCAGACCAGTCAAGACCTAGAAGTTAGAAGTTAGAAAATAGAAAAAACCTTCATTGGCAGTGACTGTTGTAGAGAATCATTCGCTCCGTACTGTACTCACTTACATAATATGTAGTTTATCTCGCTCATGCTGTACCATACTTCTCTTCGTCCACTATCACAAATAACATCTGCTGCTGCATCATCATGCCTCACCCACAAGTTGCACTCTCTGTGGTACACAACTTTTCAACAGTGACCAGATACAGAGATGGAGAAGATTGATCCTAAGTTTCAAGCCTCTCAGAATAATACTCATTCATCATACGAATCAATCTGAAGACTAAAACCCCCAAGATGGGATAGTGAACCTGTTCAACCAAGCTTTGCTATGTCATAAGCCAGTCTCCCTAACCCTGCTCCAGGGACAAGTACTTGGATCATTTTCCTGCAGTAAAAAGTGAATAACATGCTCAACATGCTTTATCTGTCTCGCTTGGATGATTGAAAAAACAATACAACATCAATCAAACAATCCAACACCTACACTAGATAGTAGATACTTTACAACTACTACACCAGATCAAAACAATTACATGATCACATCATATTCACAGAGCTACACTGTATCAGGAATGAGCCAAGCACATCAATGTAACCATGTGAGAGCACAACTACATTATTCCAAGATATCAATCAATGAATGTGGAGGGATTACCCTTTTGGAACACGCCTTTTGTTCCTTGCAGAGCGTCTACCTGAAATGTTTGGAGCCAGTGATGAGGTTTGCCAGTCAAAATGATCAATACCACCTGACTTCACACTAAGCACCTGAAAAGACAATTAAATATGCACATAGTCCGGTTTTTCAGTGAATGACAACTTGTGAGAGTACTCTAAGAATTGCAGGAACTCCAATGGGAGGGTCTTGTATAGTTCTGTGGCTGACATGCTTTGTTTGATATGGAGGATGGCACTGATTCATATCCAAGCTGTGTTGAACCAGGGTAATGATCCTTGCTGAAGATACACCAGTAAGTATGTGAGGGACTCCAAGTCATCTCGATGACTGGGCTCATGCCCCAGATGATAATTGACAGATGTGAACACATAAGTGCCAACAAATGGTAGGCCATTGTGAAATGGGACGTGAATGTGGGTGTGAGGATCTTGATATCGATGTGCACTGTTGAAGTCAGCAAGGTACAAGATATCCTTTTGTGTAGTGTCTCCAATGAGGATGTTTTCGGGTTTTATGTCACAATGGATAAAATCTTGAGAGTAGATGGCCTCAAGACGAGTAAGCTGTTGAACAAGAAGGAACATATCACCCTCAATATCAGGGAACTGAAGAGAAACAAAGAACATACCAGTTGACAAGTGATCATAGCTACCATCTTATGAGAAAATGACCACCCATACATATCAAAAACTCCTTCCAATAAAGGCCTGAGGGAGTTGAGTAACAGTACTTTGCATCCCAATTCTGTTCTGAACCAAATGGGCCAAGGGATTCCAGGAACATGCTGCAATTCAGAGAGAACATAGTACTCATGCTTGAGCGAGCAATTATTAAATCATGTATTGTCAATTTTGAAAACAAACTCATGATTGTTGTTGGTGAGGTCAAATGCTCGAAAAACAGACCCTAGCAAACAACCCTACACTGTTAGCTCCAAGGTCATACATGAAACCAATCCTTACCACATACTCCCAAGCTGAGTTTTTCCTCTAGCTCGAGCTGGTGGTTATCACAAAAGAGAATCATAAGGTCCACAAGTATACAGTAAACATACAAATAAAACACAGAAAGATGAGAACTATAGAGAATGGAACAAAGACAAAGGCAGTTTGGTGCATGTGATCATGTTCAACTAAGACAGAGGCACATGCCGGGCAGCATTCATGAGACCCATCAAATAGTGAGTAGAAATCACACTGGTGATGACATGGATACTGCAACCCTGGACATTGTTAGTGGTAGATATGCATAGCATCAATGTGATCAAGGGTGTATGCTATCAGCAAAAGATAGAGAATGACAAGATGTCATACTATAATTGGTAAAACATGCGATGAAGACTACATTAGCTCAGCACAAGCATCTTTTCGCATTTGACAGCCTCAACAATCTCAATTGTGTCTCTCGTGTCTTTGTCTTGGTGCATGGTAATGTTCGCCTTTGTGCGATCTTCAGGATCATTGATAATATCCCACAAGTTTATCAGAGCACCCTGAGAGAAATCCAATTGTTGCTTCTTGTAATGATATTTTAGCATCTAGAGTGATTCCATAAGAATGGGGCTGATTCTGTTTCTTTTCTTCGTGTCCATCTCTGTGCTTGATGAGAACATGCATTCACAAGTAATGGCTGATGCTTGCATAGGAAGATAATCCATAGCAATTACAAAAAGAATTGGATATGTTTTTCGATTGGCCTAAATGTGCTCTTTAGTGTCATGGATTATCCTGGTGGCAGTAGCAGAATGTACATCCCAAAATTTTAGGAGGTCATCACCTTGCTTCATCAAAATACCTTTGGCATAGAAATGATATTCATCCTCGACTGAATTGACCACTTCACGATTATGTCTTTGACCACCCATGTCCTTGATATGCAGGCATACTGCTACCACATCTAAATCTTCGAGACGGGGCTGGGTTTCCATAGGCAGCTGTTAGAGTAATCGAGCATGATATTTGTGCATCTAGGTGGTGATAATTAGAATATGAATATGCTCATCACTTGTTGCTGAAAGTTTGATACTTACCATGTCTAAGATGATTTTCTTAGATTTTGTGGTGTACTCTTCATCCCAGTGGTCTTCAATCTAGGTCATTTGAATGGATGGCTCAATAACTGTAAGAAAGGTAAGGATGAACTGTATCACCCATAAATAGCATGCACACATCGCAATAACATAGGCCATAGTATCATCCATACAGCTATAATACTTCATGGCCCAGCAGAGGCCAACATCTAGCCATGGTCGGAGGTAAGGGTTACTGTCTCGAAGATCCTCCTATCCCATCAGAAAAAGTTCAAAGTATGGTACCAAAAGTCCAAGGCATGGTAATTTTTCATCCAAGACATAATGGTGGACTACATGCGGGACCTGTCGGCATCAGCAAACCACCAAAAATCCCCCAGAGCCCCACAGAATCCCACAGAACCATCACTAAAGCTACAGTGCACCCAGAAATCCCCAGCATCCCAGATGACTAGCATGCTAGATGCACAGTAAACTA